>LTAE01001251.1:0-59127 GCA_001647135.1 Pontederia paniculata | reverse complement strand
ATACGCGCGTCGCGATCGTGATAGCCTTCATAACGACCCGTGATCGATGGTCACGGCCCGTAACAGTTGAGATTGCTTTCGGCACCAATTCACGGGTCTTCACTGCTGCCAACTGATGCATCACGGCCCGTAACTTGTGGTCACGGCCCGTGATGGCTGCAGATTGTTGTTTTCTTCCTCCAAAGCATGTCCATTTGCGATGCAATTGATTTTTTATCCTTCTTCCACCTTTCCATGTGATTTCCTACAAAAGAACACCAAACAGGGGTAGATTCAGGACTTGAACAAATATAAACAAATAAAGATCGAAATAGATGCATGCTATATGAAAATGAGACTGAATAATGTCTAATACATGTCCTAAAATATATTGGAAAATGCATGCATTAAAGATCTAGAAAATTTCAAGCCTCAAGCACCAACTGAATGTTATTAGCCAATTAAGACTCTGAACAAGGTTCACTGAAACTAGGGTTAGGGCTTGAAAATGGGCAACCCCAACTTGTCCAACTACTAAGTTCAAACTGTATCTCAGACATAAGGCCCTTCCTCTGCAAAAACTAGATGTTTTAGTTAAATAATGTTTCCTCAATTGTTTTCCATCCCATATTTTTTCTTCAGATGTTATAGTTTTTTCAGCTTAGTCTACATGTGCTTCTCTAGTTGGACAAGAAAGAGTGTGACTTGATCCCCTCAACACGGGCCTTACTTTTCTTCCAGGAATTCTTAGCTGGAGTGTTGGAGGTGCAAGTGCAATACTCATATCATGGACAAAGGGGTAATCAAGTTTTGGGTTCCCCACAACACTAGCTCACACATTTCTTTCGAGAATACTCTGGTAGGATGCCCAGGGTGTGAAGTTCATCACATACTCGAATCTCAGGGTAGAGATAAGAAGAGTAAGTACAACCTTTCAAGCTCAGGCAGATAACACAAGTAGATAGGGGTGGACATTATTTTCTTTTTCAAGGCTTACTTTTTCAAGTTGATTGCAGATCTAGGGGAACAAAGGTCAAACTCCTAAATCTAAGACCAAGTCAAATTTTTAAAGTTTGGACATGTTGCCTAGGTTTCGGAGCCAAGTTAATTTTAAAGGTTTGAATTTATAGGTGCTTGAGAAATAAAAAAATCCTAGATTTGAATTCTGAAACATGCTTATATTACTCTTTAATTTACAGATAAGTGCAAGCAAAAACAGTTCAAGGTTTGAAAATGATCACAGTTCAAATAGTTCAATTCCTAGCATATGCATATATTCGGGGTAGGGTCAGTAGCTAGGGGTTGACAATTGGATGTATGTTGTAATAGATTTCCAAAGACAGAAAAATGCAGAGAATTATATACAAATGGGAATTATATACAAATGGTACTGAAATAAAGGAGTGTAGATCATACCATTGGCTTCTCGAAACTTAAATGCAACACTGTTCCAATGTTGATTCAAGATGGGAGAGACTGCTGGGGTTCATATGTTGGGGTGGGGTGCTAAGAGTTGAAGTTGCTACTCTCAACTGTTGTTCAAGCCTCTTGAGTGACGCCGACTTTGCGTTTGGTCTAGATGGGCCGCAAGAGAATGTGGGATGTTGACTCGAAAAAAGGTTCCGGGTTGAGGTCGTATGAGGGGTTGGGTGTAACCGCTAGGTGCTCTATTCAACCCCTAACTAGAGAGTTTGGTCGAACTGAACAAGTTGACATTCTTATTCCTATAAAATGAAACAAAGCTTAGTAAATAAAAACTCTAGGTTGCCTCCCAGATAGTGTCGTGTTTAGAGTCCTTGGCTAGATTTTCTTTCTCTATGGTTAGTCAGGGGGGGTTGAAGATAGAGATCTTCTGATGGATCTTTGGTTGACTCTGTAAGGTAAGTCCTAATCTCTTTCTTGACTACCTCATGGGGTGCCTTCTTAGTACTTAAAGAGTTGAGCAGTTCTCCTGGGTCCAAGCTTTCTACTAAATAAGTTGTCGCAGGTGGGACCTCATCTTCTTGTCCTAAGTTGAGGAGCTTCGTGAATAGGGTCGAGTCAGGATCATCCAACATATATTCATCTAGAGTCAAGCATTTTTGAAGTGGGTCCTTAGTGAGGACCACCACTGAAACTTCTTGGATCACCTCAGGGCTTGAAACTTCATGAACATTGTCAAGGGTAGATTTGCTTTCAGGAGTAAGCCCGCCGTAGAAAGTCTGCACAGGTCATCCACTTGTGGAACCCATGGTGAAGGGTTAAAGGCGCCAAAAATAAAAAAAAACTATCCCCAGCAACGACACCAAAAACTTGAGCGAAGCGTGCGTTAAGGTAGAAAATGACCTCGGGCTTGAAATATGGATATGGCGTGAAAATAGGGTCAAATTCATTAAATCTAACTTCACTTCAAATTCTAAACTTTATAAAACTTGGCACACTCCTCTACCGCAAGTATACGACAATTGTCGAGTACTTAAGATATTGATACATAAGAAAAACTTTGATTTCGAACTTCTACTCCCACTTTTCCTCAATCAGGCCCAGATAGGGACTTGCTATCAGAGATGCAAGCCCGATCTAATCGGGATGAGGAATAATGGTTGAAAGTAAAAATAAGGTTTTCAAAAAAGAGACAATGCAAAAATTAAAAGAGATAAATCTATTTACGAGAGAACATCGGAACCTCGGGTTCACCTCTAAATCCAACCTAATAGCTCTTTGACATGAATATATGAAAAGTAGCCAAGGCCCTTACAACCACGGGACAAGGCAATCCCACTCTCGTGGTGTCCGCTCTACCATTCACCTTTCCATTTTCATGGTGAAGGCTCAGGGCTTAATCAAGCGCAATATGGCCATAGTTTCTCTCTCAAAGAGAGAAGAGCTAACCGTCTTGATTCTCGATAAAAGACTTAAGCCTTGAACAAGTTCTAGAGGGGTACCGCCTCTCAGCGTGCACTAACCTCCTTTCCTAGGGGATCTAAGAGCATAGTTAGAGTACTCTCTTAAGTCGGAGTAACCCCACTCTCATGGCAGATACCGAATCAGCAAACCCCCACTCTCGTGGTGAATGCTTGAGATTCTGATTAAGAGATTATCCCCAAGTCAATAGCAAGCCCCTTCAGGGTCAAGGTCACAACTATAACTTGGTTTCCCTCTCTTTTCAGGTTCATAAATCAATTCAAGACTCTGTAGTTGCTCGCTCCAAGTCAGACTTCGTAGGAAGGGGTTCTCTCACCTAACCCCTATCCAGAAGGCAAACCCTGGACTAAGATTTCCCCAAACTTCATCACTAACCTCTCGACTCACTATGTGAAGGTGGCAATACTATAAGGCCCTTACGGACAATGTGCACTTGGGAGAAATCAGACGAACTAGCAAGAAAATCATAAGAATACAAAAAAAACATCATTCATAATCTAGAACGCGAGATCAAGTAGGCAATTATCTTGAAAATCAAAAGTGTCAAGCGGAATAGATTAAAAAATAGAGGAATCCCTGGGATCCCGACAGTAGAAGTTTAGCCGGACATCCTCGGGACATAATGCATAAGTTCAAAACATAGAGTGACCAACATTGTTTTCGTCGAAAATAAGAAATAAGCGCAAAATAAAAGTAATATGGCGTTCTCCTCTCTCTTCAGTGTTCTGCGTCTCTTTCTTAAAGAGTTTTCAGCGTGTTGTCCCCAAGTTGTGCTCTAGGCTGACAGTTAACTTCAAAAATTGTCTCCTAAAATCTCAGCCTGGACTGTTAAGGCAGGTAAGATCTCGACTGCAATCTCGACCTAATCTGTTACGGCAGATAAGATTTGGATTGTTATGGCAGATAAGATCTGGGATGTTATGTTAGGTAAGCCCTTGCTCCGCAAAATCCGCCTAAATATCCGGGCTTGCTGGTAGTCCCGGACCCAGCTATAACATAATAAGAAATAATTCAAATTTCAAATATCCAAGGCGCATAAAATATGAAAGTTAGTTATGATTCCTCTCAAATAAAGCCAAAACCTCAGAATTCAAATATTGATATGCTAAATCTTTTAAATATGGAAATGAATATAAATCAAACAAATATTGTTTTCAAAAATAGAGATTTGAACTTGCTAACGAGAGTTTGAGCTTGCCTTTTGGGTATATATTTTCTTGTCATCAACATGTGTTAGCTAATTCCAAAGAAGAGAAGATGAAAATCTTATGAAATGAGCAGACATGTTCAAAATTTTCTATGGTTGTAAACATCTTGATCTTCATGTTATTAACACAAGGGTGAATAGAAGAAGTAGCTCTTGCAGACAAGCTTTCATATGCATGAACTTGCGCGTGTGATATTGATAGTAAATTTACTAGTGCAAAGAACATTGAGTAGTGCATGTGCAAGCTTGAAGCAATTGTTAAGAAAATGATAAACATTCTAAAGGGACGTATATCGATTCAGAGCACAAGGTGAATGAATTGAGATGATATCATCAACATATATAGAACACAACATATTTTAGCTTCAAACTTAAAATTATTCACACAGTTACTTCTTATTAGTAAAGATGAGAGTGTAGTTTAACCAAGATTTACCCATGTGCAAACAATTAAGATAAAGAGATGAAAAATACAACCCAATTCTAACAACTTTCTCCACATAGAGTCGAAGTAAAAATACCATTAGAAATATAGCGACAAATATATCCATTGATATATCATCGCATAAATTGTCAGCGCTATTAGCGACAATTTTATCTCATATCTAGGTCATGCATAAATGGCTGCTAAACCAGAATAAATATGTGGTTAAACTATTGGTATTTAATACTTTTTTTTAAAGAAATGACACATTATCATCACTAATCCATAGTAAATCGTCATTGGTTTGTCATTAAATCGTCATATTTCGTCCGTAGATAGTTGCTAGTTGTCGAATAAATCATCAACGAGTGCTCGTAAATATGTCGCAATCTCCTTTTATTTAAAATAAATGTCGTCAATTCGTCACTAATTTGTCGCAAAGCCGCCACTAAAAGACAATTTGATACTAATTTGTAAACCAATTTAAAATGAAAATACAATAGCTTCCCCTTAAATGCATTATACATGTCATTCTAATAAGGCAATGGAATGTCCTTCCAATGAACACATCCTATTGAAAAACTCGATAGAACAAACTCGCTAATGTCACGATAAATACAATCCAAAATAATAGTAGACCTAAAATTATTGACGCAAGTCACTTTATATTCATTCATTAAAAAAATTATGCATTTTAATATGCAAAAAAAAAAAAAAAATTCAACTCGTGGATTATTTTTGTCGTCCACTATAACTCGAGTAGATGATAAGTCATTATAAGGATTTCTTTGGGATTATGAAGATCAAATAATTTAAAAAAAGAAAAATACCACCGTAGGTTTTTTTAGGGCCCCATTAATAAATATTTTTAAATATAAATAACATATTGAAATTTATTATAATAATTATTTTAATATGAGTATATCAAAATATAAAATTTAACGCATCAATTTGAATTATGTCAAATAAGAGCATCATCATGTAATAGATAGAGGTTTAGATCATACAAAATTATTATGTAAAATAGAGCTTTAAATTATAAAAAACTATTATGTCACCAATAATAAAAAAATAGAGAACTTGAAAACTATTAAGTGAAATAACAGATTCATAAGTAAGAAATGACTGGATCGATTTTATTTAGGAAAAAAACATCCTAAAATTTAATCCGCTTCTAATTTTATTTTCATTTAGATAAGGAAGGTTTTCTGGTTTATATGATTTTTCTTACATGCAAGATGAATCGGAGAGACATGAGCATGAGGGCAGAATGGTACATGAAACTTTTTTGTTATTTTAGAATGAAAACAAGTTTATCGTATCATGAAAGCATTATAAAAATGAATTTTGACGATTAATAGGTTATCGTGTATATTTTTTAGTTTATTTTGAAAATTATGAGATTATTTTTTAAATATTATATACATATTATTATTTTAATAAAAGTTAATTGTCCTCTTCAACAACGATTCTGAAATTTTAATATTGTAATTTTTAGTTTTCTTTATCATGCGCTTGAAATGGTCAACGTTTGATGTAAAAACTTATGTGCAATGTTCGAAAAATATTAATATAGTGAAATGGCATAAACAGGCTAGGACAACAACTGTTTTAAGAAGATTGTTTTTTATAATTTTTTTCACAAATCTTATTGAATGTAAAACATTTCACGAAAGAGTTACACAAAACTTTGAAATAAATAATTTACCTTCTTTTTTTTTGAAATTAATAAAACACAGTTAATTTATATTTTGAAACTTAATTTCTTACTGAAAAAAACACATAAAAATAATAGTTTTGTCTATTCTTCTAACTTTTTTTTTGAGAATTTATTTGTCCGAAACAGATGCCATTTACTGTGCTAAGTCAAATAATTCAATTTTTTTTTCATTTCAATTAACGTACCCTTCTTTTTCTTTTTTGAGCGAATGATATGTATAATACTATTATTTTTTTTGGTGCTACGATTTCATTTCCCGCTCCGCAGTACCTCGGAGGAAGCGCCATGTAGCCGAACTCCTCGTCTGCCATAAATGAAATTTCCAAACCCCCTCAAACTCTTCGTTTTTGCCCTCTTCTTTCTCCCCATCTCGTTGCGCTCTAAACGGAGCTACTCTTCGCTGGCATAAGAGAGTGTGGCCAGCTCAATTTAGTCTTTGGAGGTCTCCTGATTAATAATTTTTTTTTTCAATTTCGTTTTGATAACCCCTAAACAATTTTTTTTATGCTGTCTATTGTCGATTCAGATGGTTGTAGATGCGATGGGAAAGGTTCCTTCGGCGCCGCCGGTTCTGCCTGCAGAATCGGTGGTGGCTGCGGCTGCGGCTGCGGCTGTGGCGTCTCGAGCTGCTGAAGAGGCTTCCGGAGGGAGGCGACGCAGCGCGAGGTACATGAACAGGCCAATGCCGTGCTTCGCGGAGAAAAAGCCGAAACGGGATGATAACACCTGTAAAGAGGTAAATAAGAAGAGGGTTATGGTTCGTCCTCAAACCCTAGTATTCGGGCAAATAACTTGTTTTAGTGTGCCCAGGTCTCGTGTGTCTTAAATTCTTCTCGGAGTCCAATTTCATTTAGTTGTGGTTTATTGATTCAGATGGTGATATATGGAAGCGAAGAGAAGGAGGCGGAGGATACGAGTCCAGGAAAGAAGAGGAGGGGTGATGATGGCGCCAGCAAAGAGGTAAATGAAGACGATAGCTGTCTCTTTGCAGATAGGCAGAGTTGGTAGCTCAATTTGTTAAGAATACAAATATAATACTCTTCTCTCTCTCTCTTTCTTCCTACTAGAAGAAGAGGTGCAGTGGTGGTGGCCCTAATAGAGAGAAGAGAGCTAAGATTAACCTTCAGACTATGTTGCAAGATTCCGAGGCTTCTTCACCCATAATGTCCAATGAGTTGCTACCTTCATTTAATGCTCTAAGCGTCAAAGAGATGAATGCGGAGATCGAAAAAGAATTTGCAGATAAGACTCAAGGTTCTACAAATAAGAGCATGCGTTGCAGGGTGAAGGAAGTTCTAAGGATTTTTAATACACTCTACCTTCAATTTGTTCAGGTTTGTAAATATCAATTTTCATTTTTATTTTCTGCATGATAGCAAACCTTTCTGAAAAACAAATGCAATAACTAAAGGTGCTTGATAGTTTGGCTGGTAAAGTCATTAAGCACTGCACCAATCAATTTTAAAAATTGTAGCAAATAAAATAACATGTGCTGTATTTCCTACAACATTGTTAATGATTAGACCAGCTAATAGTTGATATTCTACATTTTATAGGAAGCAACATAATATTCTTTTCCTTTTTTTTGACACAGGAAGAAGAGCAGAGGGTGAAAAAATTTGGAAAAAGAATTTCTCAGAAGGTCAAAATCAATATCTATGCTTACATTGAGAAGTTGTATCTATAGTGTTGTTTGAATTCTTTCTTTTGTGAATATATGCATTTCTCCTGACCTTTTGTGAACGTCGTAATTATACCATGTTTATGAAAAGAACCTATTGCAGTCATGTCCTTTACTTTTCGTATATCCTTATTTAACTCATTTTAAAGTCAGTCAGTTAGTTGTTCTCTTTCCAAGAAATAATCTGTTCATTTGTGCTGGTGATATGTGTAGGTTTTGAATTGTTGTTGATTACTTGGCACCAAAGATGTGGACATGTTAATCTCTAAACCTCAAAAGTTAAAAGGCAGCAAAGTTTCACACATTTGGGGTTGCAAAGAGGAGGGGACAGTCAATCATAGCCTATAAATGCTCATATGATCATTGCCACTTAAGTAATTAATAGATGCCTTGGATGGGTGATTGACACATGATGCAATTGTTATGGAAAAAAGTTTAAAGGTAGAATTGGTACTTTATAAGAATAATCAAACTGTCAAATGGACCAAAAGTTAGGGCATATACCTCTCAAAAAAAGTCAGGGCATATACTTATATGTTTCTTTATTATATCAAAAGAATTCTTGCATCGTTCTCTTAAACAAGTTGAAAACAATTTTCCATGAGGTCATATCGACTGTTTGGTTTATGTAAATTTTCTCTAGTTAGAAATAATCTGTTCATTTGTGCTGGTGATATGTGTAGGTTTTGAATTGTTGTTGATTACTTGGCACCAAAGATGTGGACATGTTAATCTCTAAACCTCAAAAGTTAAAAGGCAGCAAAGTTTCACACATTTGGGGTTGCAAAGAGGAGGGGACAGTCAATCATAGCCTATAAATGCTCATATGATCATTGCCTGTTCTCTTAAACAAGTTGAAAACAATTTTCCATGAGGTCATATCGACTGTTTGGTTTATGTAAATTTTCTCTAGTTAGAAATAATCTGTTCATTTGTGCTGGTGATATGTGTAGGTTTTGAATTGTTGTTGATTACTTGGCACCAAAGATGTGGACATGTTAATCTCTAAACCTCAAAAGTTAAAAGCCAGCAAAGTTTCACACATTTTGGGTTGCGAAGAGGAGGGGACAGTCAATCATAGCCTATAAATGCTCATATGATCATTGCCGCTTAAGTAATTAATAGACGCCTTGGATGGGTGATTGACACATGATGCAATTGTTATGGAAAAAAAAGTTTAAAGGTAGAATTGGTACTTTATAAGAGTAATCAAACTGTCAAATGGACCAAAAGTTAGGGCATATACCTCTCAAAAAAAGTCAGGGCATATACTTATATGTTTCTTTATTATATCAAAAGAATTCTTGCATTGTTCTCTTAAACAAGTTGAAAACAATTTTCCATGAGGTCATATCGACTGTTTGGTTTATGTGTAAATTCTCTCTAGTTAGACATCTGATGGAGATCTACTAATTAAATTGTCCACGCACAGAAAATAAAGTAAACCAGATTCTCATTCATCTAAGTTCTCAAGCAACTATATAATGGTTTTAATAATGTTGTAAACAGCCTTTGTTCCAAATAACAGTGAAACCAAATAAACTAACAAAAGAAGCCAAAACTATCTCTTAAAGGTCCATAACTTATGAACATTGACTATAGAACAAGAGAACCACAACTAAAGACTAATAGCAGAATTATGACGAACTTAAGATGCATCCAAAAAAAATCAAAATTCAGCAAAGAATCTTGATAAATACAACTCGAACAAAATTCTCACAGTTTGATACTCAAACTAGGATCAGGAATCTGTTGAAAATCAGAACAAATTGAAGATCAGTTTGATACACAAACTGGAACCTTGATTATGTTTTAGAATTGAACAAGAAGCTGTTCATGAGCACGATCTTAGAATCAAATTGTAGGAATATTAACATGTTGCATAAGAACATGTTGCTGGTCTGAAATAGTCCATGGGCTTCGGAGCAAATGAAGAAGGTTTTGCACAAAAGAAGTCTTAGGATTGATTAAAAAATTTATATTATTGTTGTCTCATAGCATCCCTTTCATAGGCATTACAAAACCGAGCTAATTCAGCCCAAAAGTAAAATTTCTAAACAGAAAAAAATGAACAAAAACCAAACCTGTCTAGGAATTCGAGAAGAAAGAATCTAAAACTAAGTAAAAAGGAATGGAGAATTAATTCTTCTAGGAACACAAATCCTAAGTTTCTTGTTCCAAAACTAATTGTCCTGCGTAATGACTTCAAGGCAAAAGCCCATAATCCTGGTTGTCTCATATCAGTTCTCCCCAGCTGAAAAGTTGACACTGAGGAGTTGCAAGAAGATATCATCTTATCCAGACATTTTTTACCACACTAATTTTTTGTTTTAGTTTATTTTGAGCTGCTCATGTATTTCAATTTGTTGCATGGTAAATTCCAAATTGTTTAGGAAGTGATCCACTGTTTGATATATTTAGATGCCTTCTATTGCTTGTGCAGGATGAAGAAAATACTAAGAGGGCTTCAAAACGACCAGATTTGAAAGCTATTAGTAAGGCAAGTCCTTATTCTTTCCCTTGTTTATATACCCAAACATCTTGGCAATTATCAATGCTTTCACTTGGGCACATGATATTTTTGGCTAAACTTTGTTTTAATTATTCTTGCATTTGTAGTTGAAAAATTCAATATCCTTTAATGATCAAACTTACATTTCTCGGTGTGATACACACACACATACACACACATGTTGCAAATGCTTATCCACTCTTTTAAAATACTGACAAAATTTCTAAAATTATAAAAAAAGTGTATCTATCCCCCATTTTGTTTGTTTAACCAAATATGTTTTTATTATTTTGCCTTTTGTTTTAGACTTTTTGATTACTTATTTTAACTTGTACTGGACTAAACTAAGCTGGTTGTTCTTGCCAATCAAATTATACTCCCTTGACAAGACTCCCACACAATGCTGTCAAAATTGAGATTCAACTACAAAACATCCAATTTTACGGTCCAAAATGGATTCAATGTTGGGTCGTCCACAATCATTTTGGATCAGCATGTCCACCAATCCCATTGTTGCTGCTACTTTTATGTTGCCGCCTGTTAGGTTTTCACTGCCCGGTTGGCCAATCTGCTTTCCTCTTTCCCTCCCCCTCTCGTGGTACCTTTCCTACACATGAGCAAAGAAGGGAGTCCCTTTGCTTGCAAGGAGAAGCTCCTTCTTGCGAGTAGAAGGGAGTGAAATTCTCTGCCCACATAGGGGAACCTGATGATGCTCCTTGCTCGCGGGCAGGGAGCCCCCATGCCCTTCCTCCTACCTGTAAGGATGGGGGCTGCCATTTGCCCATACCATTTGGATGTGAGCAGGGGGACAAGCCCTTACCACACACATATTGGCAAGGGTCATGGGAATTGGTCTCTTGCTTGCGCCAAGGCCTTAGGCACATGCAAGGGATTAGGGTGGGGGAATTGATGAACCCCTACCGAAAATTATTTTTAATGTTTTTGAGTTTTTTCATATGTTTTAAATGTTTTGTATTAAATATTTTGTATTTATATATCTTATTAGTTTAGTTATTCAAAAAAGCAATATTAATTATTATTTATGTTTTCAAAGAAAATTTTGTTATTGTTCGACCAATGGATATTTTTCATTTCCTGATTTGGGATTCTAATGTATTAATACAATCTATAAGATGAAATGCAACTCTTTTTTAAGAGGAGAAAAGGATGATTAACCGGATGTTAATCATCCCAACTTTCATTCATAATTCAAAATGTAAGAACAGTTACATGTTCTTATAAAAAAAAGAACAATTACATGTGAGTCATTTATGAAAGGTTAGCGTTGCAATGAGTGAATTATGCAGAAGTCCAATAACTATATGTAGTTGCAGCATCAACCAGTATATTCTCAACGTACGACCTCTCACCTTGAAAGATCACCCTATTTCGCTGTAGCCAAATGGCCCAAAGGATTGAAAAGATCTTTGCTCGATCTTTCCACGATATGAAAGTTATGCAGTTTGATCGGACCCCACCCCTCCTGAAGGATGACCAAAATTCCATTTCCGATGTATGTGAGATCCATCGGATGCGAGATCTCTGCTAGGTTAACATGGTGGTTGGGCAGCCAAAAAATAGGTGGTTGGTATCTTCATCGGTGGTATCACATATCTTGCAAGTTGGACTAACAACACAAAGGATCCTTGATAGATATGAGGCTGATAAGAGCCTACTCCTTAGTAAATTGATAACTATAAAAGTTTGACCTTGTAATTTTTTTGTTACTGTAAAATTCAATACGTGGAAGATATTGTATTTTATTTTGTAATCTATTTTTTAATGGTTTCTTTTATGTTTGTACAAACTAAATATATTTGCTATAATAAAATGGACATTCTATGTTGTGGTCTTACAATTTCGATCCTTCCATGTCTAGTTTGATTTATGAGTTTGACAACATTGTTTACACATGCTATTTTAGTTTGGTTCCACTATTCCCTAAAATTAATCAACTTATTTTGCTAGCGAACTTGACAAAGTATTATCCATCTTAAATATGATAATTTCTTTTGCTGTCTTTTTGATAGAAACCAAGTATGTTTATGTTGAAAATTTCTTTCATGCCAATTGTTTTTGACTTTAGATATATCTTCATAATATAGTTATATATCTCTATTAAGCTTAAATAAGGGTTGTTTGGAACGGAACAAGAGATGGGTTAAGGTCTTGTTCTTGTGCGTGCAATCAAACACCCTTAAAATAAGAATAACATGATCAAAAGTAATCACTATAATTTTGTTCTCTATCAATGCTCTGAAATATGAAAAAGTGGGAATTTTGAGTTCCTACTATTAGCAGGAATTTGCAGGAACAAGTATTTGTTCATTTTTTTAACTTTTATATAGTTATTTAAGGTATCTTTGTATTAATACATTTAATTTTATAATTACTACAATATTATTACTTGTATTATTAAAATGATGTACTGATAAAATTAGCTCTTTTAGTTTGTCATTATCACTATATTAGTACTATCGTAATAAAATATCTATTATCATATTATCATAAATATATATTTTATCATTAGATTTATTTATTTTGTTTCTTTTTATTCAAACAACAAAATGTTTTTTTATTAATGCTAATTATCATAAATCATTATATATTGTATTAAATAATTGTAATATATTTTATTCACATTTAAATAATTTTTTTTAAAAATATTATCATTTTAGTGTCTTATTATTTTATTCTTGTCTAATCTCATATAAACCAAACATAATTGGAATAAGTACTTACTACAACCAAACTATTTTTATTATTAAAATTAGAATTGTGCAAGAATACTATTGTTCTAACACACATTATTCCTAATTCAAGAATTTCAAATTCTCCAACCAAACAACCCAATAAACTCTTGGCCCTTAAAAATTAATAAAATAAATCTTTTTATGTAGATAGTACTTTAAGTTTAGTTATATCTCTATAAATCTTTTTATTTATATATCTTATTAGTTTAATTATTAAAAAAACCAATATTAGTTATTATTTATGTTTTCAAATAAAATGTTATTATTATTTGACAAATGGATATTGTTCATTTCCTAATTTGGGTTTTTAATGTATTAATACAATTTATAAGATGAAATGCAATTTGATAACTTTAAAAGTTTTACCTTGTAACTGTTTTTGTTATTGTAAAATTCAATATGTGGAAGATATTGTATTTATTTTTCTAATTTATCTTTTAATGGTTTTTTATGTTTGTACAAACTAAATATATTTGCTATAATAAAATGGACATTGTGTTATGGTCTTATAATTTCGATCATTCCATGTCTAGTTTGATTTATGAGTTTGACAACATTGTTCACACGCTATTTTAGTTTGGTTCCACTATTCCCTAAAATTAATTAATTAATTTTGCTAGCGAACTTGACAAGTTATTGTCCATCTTAAATATGATAATTTTTTTGTTTTGTTTTTTTGATAGAAGCCAAGTATGTTTATGTTAAATTTTCTCTCATGCCAATTTTTTTACCTTTATTTTCTCTTTTTTTTACTTTAGATATACCTTCATAATATATTTATATATCTCTATATAAGCTTAAACAAATTCTTGGCCCTTATAAATTAATAAAAAAAATCTTTTTATGTAGATAGTACTTTAGGTTAAATGAATTTTTAAAATGGTTTTTTAGACGGATTTTTAAAATGGTTTTATTTCTATATTTAACTATTTAACTTTATTAATCCCCCAACCCCACCATTTTTTTGGGTCCGCCCTTGAACAAAATTGTTGCTGTTCAGGTGATATCCATTCTTGGAATAAGCATGCTTTGCACATCTAGTATATTGAACCTGTGGATTATACATTCTCTATAAAGAAAAAAATTGATTATATGGATCTAGCTGAGAGGCAAAACTAGGCCATCTCTAGAAAAGAGGCAAAACTGTAAAGTATGGTTGCCCTATATTATGATAAGGTCATGTAGTTACGGGGAAGTACGATTTTGATTGTCTATAAGTTGATGTCTTGCTGGAGGCTAATCAAGAGTAAATCTTTAGCTTGACTGGGATGGTGCACTAGCAACTTAATTTTCTTTCATAAGGGAAAGGTGTCACACCCCAATATTTATGTACTTTAGTCCTAGAGTCATGCAAGTTGTTATTATAGAATTTAACATCTTATTTGGTGACTTAAAATAACATCATCTTTAACATTTATATAATTTTTTTGTTTTCAATCTGATTGCACATGAGTTCACTTTAGCTCAAGGAGATGTTTTGCCTTTGCCAATATGAGTTGTTCAAAGAATAACAATGAGCTAAAGAGCCCAATAAGTACTAAATGCAAATAAAGGACAAACGAATCAAAGGACGAAATTGAAAAGGACATATGACGGAAAGTGTAACATGGTTGTATTAGCGAGTTGGAAAATCGCTCAGTGAGACCAAACAAGTACTCATTGACTAGATTCAAAGTTACAAGAGTAGATATAATCAAAGCACATATCCAAAAGGCAGATTATTTTGATGATAACAATCATAACAAGGTGTGATCAAGTCAAATATGGCATAAGTTTGGTATCAAGCTCACTTATTTACATCTGAATGAGGCATAAACCTGCTAGGGTGACTCAGAGACCAACATAACAAAGGCTAACCCATTCTGAGGTGGTAGTAGCATAAAATATCGAGATGCATATGAATATTTTTTTGAGAGGAAGACTCATATGAATATTGCCAAGATTCATTGGGTTCAAACATAGGTTACGGTTTCATGGCAAACACATATAGGACTTATAAAATCTTGGCAAATCATATCAATACAAAGGAGATACCAAAGATGTCAAGGATTGATACAAGAAAGGTTAAGGTTCACAAATCATATTGGTGAGATTAGATTGCCAACAAATCATATAAGAAAGCTTAGAATATAAAAAAAAAATATGTGGAAGCATGAATGATTTTACAATTTCAAGAGATGATACAAGGGAGCTCAGATCCTTAAGTGATCATATAACAAGGATATGGAGATAAAGCAATGGTAGAACAAAGCAAAGGAAATCAAGGATAAATGCAAAGGGGTTCATATAACAAAATGCGCCATAAGAAACTTATAATACCTAGAAGACATACAAAAGAGATTGAGATATCAAAGGACGGGATGAAGGGACTTAGGACACTAAAAGGGATTATAGGAATTAAAGTAAGTACTTACCTAAAAATCTTGTTAATACTACTAGATTGTAACATAACCTTCTTAGCTTATCAACCTTTCTTCTACTAGTCCTTTTTCTCCTTTTGGCATTCTTCTGATGGTGCTTTTTTCTCGCTCAAAACATCCCATAGAATGCCCTATATAAAAGTTTAGGTTAATTTTGCATTTGGAGGGTAGTAAAAGATATGAATAAAGTGGTCAAACTCATTAGTTCACATTGTCTAACTAGTCTAGGTGGCAAGCACACATATAAGACTCACTTTTTCGTATGTTACACTTATCACAATCTCATCAGACATAGATTACAGTTTGCAACTCACGGATGACAACTATAACTTAGTTGTCATCCACTCATAAGCTCTATGGATAGAAATTACAGCAAAGCAAGTGGTGGAAAGCTAGAAATCGGTTGTCATCCACTAATATTACTTAAGGCTTAAGTCATTTCAAAGGTTTAGTTCTAGATCAAATGACTAGTTGACCATAAAGGGTAATTATTTTGCAAGATTAAGTAAATGTAGATTCATTCACGTGCCAGCTTAAAAAGTGTCGGCATTACAAACAGATGGCTATTGAGTTTGGATAGTAATAGCAACTTATTAGGTGTATGATCCTCATACTTGAATTAATAACCCTCAAATGTTCTAGACTTTTTCTATCTTTAAGTTAAGAAGCCTGAGCAATATTGTACTTGAGACTAGGAAAAGCTAAATAATATGAATATAACTTTTTGTATTGGGGAAGAGAAGCCTAGAACTCTTCTTGGATACCTTGCCCTTGTCTATATTAAATAATTGTAGTGGTAGAGCGTTGATCTTCGCCCTTGATCCTAGTGTTCATGGAGCATATCAAAATTGAGAGGTAGTCTTCCTTATTTTCACGATATTTATGTTGTGCCACATGAGCTATTTTCCTTTCCTTTATTTATCTTCACAATTTTTCTAAGAGGTAATTCTCATTGATCTTACTAATACTATGCATTAATCCTTCTCATTTATATTTACATTGCATAAAATATCTCAATAAACATTTACATTTTTATTCCAACTAATCTATTTCTTTCTTAGAATAGTTTGTAAGTGTTCCAAGACTAAGTAAAGTTCCAAGTACTAACAAGATCTAATTTAGTTAAAATCGTATCAATAAAATATCTTATTACATCATATTCAATCATTTATCGAATGCATATATACATCAGGATGGAGGCATCCTTTAATGGTGTCTTTGGCGGTTGCATGGTTTGTGTGACTCTAGCGTTACTAAACTATTTTAAGGGGAGTGATGTACTATATAGTGAACATTGTACATAAAATCTCTGTTTTGATGGCTAGTGGGGAGATGGATAGTGTCTTCTTCTAGGGTTCCACATCCACTTCGAGTTGATTTTTTGTTCTGTGAACACTTTTTCATCTCGTGGTTTTCTTGTCTTAATACTACTCAAATCATCATCACCCACTTTGAGTCCTTTTTTTGCCTTCTGTTCTATAAACACTTGTTCATCTTATGATTTTCGTGTATTAATACAAGGTGGATGAGTACTCAAGTTTTGTAGTCATCATATCTTTCATTGAAAAAAAAAACATTAAATGTATATAGCATCAAGAATTGTATAGATTTTTTTAGGGCAAGAAGGACAGCAAACAATGACATTGTATAGATTCTTACATTAATTTTATGTCAGTTTCTGTATATTATCTGTTTATATCGCTAATTGGCCTAAAAAATATTTGTATCACTATCATGCCAAACACATTTCTGTCATGTTTTAATTATCTGAACTTAGTTATTTGCTGCTATTTTCTGTGTAGTAATATATTTCTTTTTGAAATTGTGGACTAAAATGTGATCTTAAGATGTTAGAGTTCATGTTCATTATGAGGTACTGTGATCCTTAAACAATTTTCATTTAGTTTGAAATTCTTGTTGCCAGATGCTAAATGATGGATTATCACTTAACCGCGAAAAAAGGATTGGTAATCTTCAAGGTTAGTTATCCTTAATCAGTTAATTGTGTCATTGTCTCTATTAATACATCACAACTATTCTCTTGTTATTCTTGTCTGAGTAAGTTTGTTAATTTATTCCGTCTCAAAAAGGTTATTTCCTTATTCATTTTCTGTCTCATTCAATTTTGAATTTCTCTATGCGTCATGATTACACAGACATTTTCTGGTACTTAAGGAGTTATGTGATTTAAACAGGGATAGATGTAGGCGCCGAATTCTTTTCACGTGCCGAAATGGTAGTTTTGGGCTTACATAGCCATTGGTTAAATGGAATTGACTACATTGGAGTTACTGCTAACAAGGTATTATTGTTTCTCCCTATATTTGTCTCCTTATTTTAGTTACCTTCGTGACTTTTATTTTTTGATCTAAATAAGGATGCTGGAGAGCTTTAAACATATTTTCTTTGTCATCACAAGTATTTCGTTGAATTTATTTATTTAGTGCTATTTTTCCAAAATATCAAATACTCTTCTTAGTATTATGTATCGTGTTGCATCCTTTTAGGATATTTTTTTAGACTGAAAAGGATGACTTGCAAGGTGATAGTCATCCTAGTTCACCCAAGTCTATTCTTTGATATGGAAAGACCAACTTACAATGTGATGAAGGAAATATGTTGAAAATACAGCAGTTCATCAACCAAAATGAACCAATTCCCCAAAGAGGGCCTTATCATGATGAATAATTATAATAGTATCCACATAACAACTTTCTCCCCGGAATATTATACTGTTGTGTTGCAGTCAGATATCCCAAAGAAACACCAAAGGCTTAACCCTGCCCCATCTTGACCTATAGATGCAAGTCAGTACCTGTCTGTTACCAGACCTAAAAGAGCATTAGAAAGCATCCTCCGAGCTGGTGTCCATCCATCTAATGTCAATCTCACCCCAAACCTGCTGTTCCATAGTACAAGGTGTGTATATGAGAGGGAGAGGGGGGGAGAGAGAGAGAGAGAGAGAGAGAGAGAGAGAGAGAGAGAGAGAGAGAGACTTAGCTTGCTGGACGAGTCTGGAATCAAGGAGGGGGTCCTCATTCTCCTTTTAGGATGTTTTTTATCTTGAATACTGAGGCAAGAATGTTTGATAGAATGATGAAGTTCAGCTTCACTCGTTAGAACTCTCCCTTGGTTAGACCTCTCTCAAAAGAAAAAAAGGAACTATCCTCTAGCAAACAATAACATTGGAACATTGCTTAATTTATTTTTATGTAAGGGTTGATAAAACAAGGGACAACAAACTGTAAAATTTGGATACGCCAGTAACCTTCTTCCTTAGACAATGTAGTATCCTGCTATCTTCCTATGAAGAAAACTCAATTCTTTTTTGTATTTAGGAACTTCAACTTGTACATTAATTTTCCTCAAAAAAAACTTGTACATTAATGGCATAACATGATAGCCTTCTAAAATTTTGTGGTGGTCAGTATTCCTGATGGCAATAGTACTTGATGCTAGCCTTCTCTTTGACTTTTTCCTTGAAGTAAAAGTAATTTAGCCAAATATCTTTATGTAAATGCATATTTTTGATCTTTATTTGCTTACCATATTGTATAGGGTGGAATGAGGGAGTTTATAAGCCCAGGGGAAAATAAGGAATATAAACTTCCCCTTGCTGTCTGCATAGTGCTGTCAGGAATTTATGAAGATGACTCTGATGGGTTGGATGAGATTGTTTATACTGGTCAAGGTGGAATTGATTTACTTGGTAATAAGCAACAAATCAAGGATCAGAAGCTGGACCGTGGTAATTTAGCATTGAAGGTGTGTCTTACTTCTCAATGATGCCTTGGCTCTTTGTTAAATAGCTAGTTAACTACATAATGTTTGATCTTTACAACTAATTAAGTTCAATTAAATACCATAACATTTAACTTCTGAAATCAAATATCATGCATATTAATCATAAACATATTAAAATAAATATGCAGTATTACAATTAAGTTTGCTACAGGTGTAGCACTACACATGCATTGCTGCCTAAATTAAAAGAGTCAATAAAATTTCAAGTGAATATTCAATGTCTATTAAGTATTAGTCATTATTACTTTTAAAGAATTTACATTAACAATATTATTTATGTATGTCGCCCTCAAACATAAAAATAATATTCTTCAGGTACACATTCAAATGAACATGTCGAGTTAATATTCTTATGACTGATTTTTACTTGATGTTCATAACCATATGAATCCGAAAACTTGACTGCAATTTTAGTGTGAAATACATTTTTTACTACCTCTAAAGAATTTTCATTTTTGAATACTGAACTCCAAATGATTTTTTTTGCATGGGAAAAAGAGATCTAGACTTTGCTAGTGTTTCATATGTATTGATCATAAAGAAATGTAGAAGTGTAGCAAGAGAAAACAAAAAAAAAATGTGGGAGGGTCTACAAAAATATATCTCCACCCTTACTCCTTAATAAAAAAGGAAAAAACAAAGGTGGATACACAATGTTGATATATGCTTTTTCACCACAAAAATCACTCTGTTACGGTGTCGCCATATTGTCCAAAGGGTTGCCATCCATAGTTGTAGTAGGCATCCATTTTGTTTTCCACGAGTGTTTGGTCTTTTGCTCCAAAAAAGTTATGCCAACATTTTGTGAACACCCACATAACTGATAGATGGTGACATTAAGCTATCAATCTGTAGGCTTTGCGCTGTTCACTTTTTATGTTATGTTAATAGGGGGTTCAATAGGGCTCTACTTCAGCCGCAAGCAAATTAGTCCTCGCCGCCTTTCATCTTGCCCTTGTTACGCAACACACCAACCTCAATTACATCGACCCTTGTCCCTCTCACTTAAAAGGCTCTATTCGGTCGGAACTGAAGTCGTGTTGCTTTAGAGTCTATAGGTTCGAGAACATGGGGCATCCTTAGGTGAAGTGATGGATGCCTTCAATCTTAGTCGTGTGCATGACACAAATGGCATCCTGATCAGGGGCTTATCTTGATCAGTACGCTTTAGTGATGATCCGCAAATGAAGATCCTTACTTTCAAGGGCATCCTGGTTTGCCATCTGAGCTTGCTGTCCTGTTTGTATTCGCTAGACAGCCCTAGGAGGTCGGGGAAAAGACAAGATACCTTTCTAGCTGGCTGAGAAACATACTGTATCACATATCCACCCTTCTCGATTGGTACTATCCAGCCTTGTGTAACGCTAGAAGATGGAAAGGAGAACCTATGCCTTCACATACGAGAGGCAAGTGCAGCAAATAGGCCACTAGCTATCCTGAATGTCTATCATGGCCGACCAATATGCTGTTTCTGTGTGACCTTCAGTTCATGAAGCGGATCACAAGGCATGCACTAATGTCCACTTGGCAGTCAGTCACACTCTCAAAAAAAGAAGTCTTATCTCATTGCCCAAGAAGGCTGAGAAGGTGGGAAAAGTTGCATCACCCTCGCCTCACTTTACCACATAGATGATACTAAGCACATCGTATGTGATCTCGACTCCCATGATAGAACTTTATGATAGCATCTCTCAACATTGTGACCCAAATGTCTTGTCTTTTGTCCATTATATGCCCCACTATCTATCTACTTCCATAATCAATAGAAAGTGTGGGAGAATATATTTATTTAATATGGTATTGAGGGTCATTTGTCCAATGACAAATTTGATCCTAAGGCCCCCACAACTTCCCCACCCAAAAAAAGAAAAAATCCTCTCATCTTCATAGTATCAAATTCTTCCAAAAAACTCAGACAACAACATTGCACGTAGCCACCAATCTCCTCCTTGCCTTTGCTAGTGCTAACAATGGCACCTCTTCGTAGACATTTCGACTCATGTAGCAAACACTTGAGGGATTCTTGTGCTACCCCTCTTCGACTTTGCTCCTCAACCATAGTCTTTTCATTGGCAAGCTCTTTCCTGTTGCATTTGCGAGACGCGCTTCAGAGCATCTTGCGACACTTCCCTCTTAGCAAGGTGTTGGCTTGCCACCTGATCTCCATGATGTGATGTATTCATCGAGCCTTCGCCTTGCTGCTGTTGCTGCTCCATATGCTCGGCCTCATGTAACCGTGGTAGCTCTCTCACTAATTATATCTTCCACTATATTTCTGCCATTAATGTTGTCGCCATTGTAGTCTCAATCCTATCCCCCAAAAATCTTGATCATGCCAATGATTAGGTAGCTTTGGCATGCATGAGCCTCCTATTTGGTTTCATATGGCATGGTCACAATCTTCTAGTTTCATCATGTGAAACAAGACAATGCTAGCTCCTAATCTTGAGAGATATTTGCCATTGGTCCTTCATTTCTATGTCTATCAAATACCAACACATTCCCCATGATCTTTATTCATGGACTTGATGTGTCCCAAGAGACACAAAGTTGGTGTAGGTCCCAAAACATATTTTCTCACTCAAGTGTTTATATGATTTTCTCTGCATGATCCCTGCTTCCTAGGCTGCCAAAACTATATTGGGGTTGAGCTTGCAAGTACGATGATCAATTTCTTGCATGCCTAAATTTCTAACAAAAGATCGTACATAGGTTGTGTTTTGTCAAAAAATGAATTACTAGAATTTGCTATTTTGCTCGTTGTAATTCTTTGAACAGCCCATAATAGGACTAAAGTTTGCATTGTATTAAAATTGATGGTTGAGGAAATATTCAGAAAACATTAAAATGCCAATGAAATTGTTAGTTTCAATGGGCATTGCCGTAGATGGTAGAAGTGGTTTGAGCCCTGGGTTGGGGTGCGGGAGCTTGTAGCCACAGATTTGAACTGCGGCAAATACACATTTGAGAGAGCCACGCGCTTCTTCGAATCAGTTTTGTCTAATAACTCTGGATATCAAAAAAATATTTAGCCTCAACTTTCATAGGTTATATTCCATATAGACTACTAACTAAGAAAATTAACAAATCAAATTTAGTTTACATTTCCATCAAAAAGAGTAATTTACATTTTACGGTTGAATAAAACTAAAAGACATTTAATTGGGAAAAGGTAGTTACCATTTCTTAATAGATTCTAAGCGGTAGACATCTACTCTTTAACGTAAGATTTTCTTTGAGGAAATGAAACCCATGGATTTTCATAAAATTAAGCAAATGACCTTGATTTAAGGATAACAACTCTTGATTTCTAAGCTTCATTACCCAATCATAATGTAACAACTTCATCCCTTATTTTTTAAGAATCAACTAGATTTCAATTTATTAGATGTTAAAACCTTTTCATGGACCCTTGTTGCCTCGTAAGTAACTCAAATTATGAGTCAATTGTTTTCCTTGGGGTGAAATGTTGTAACATTACAATAAAAGATATCATTGAATAAATGTAGCATTTTTTTCCTTTGTCATTGTTTTTTATGCATTTTTAATTTCTTTTGCAAGTTCAATTAGTAACCTGATGTACTAATTTTATTACTCATCTTTTATCTTTGAATAAGTTTCAATCTCTTAAAGTTTTCAAATTAAGTCCGCTTGTTACCACAGCTAGAGGTTGATATTTCATTGATATTCTTTTTTTTTTTGAAAAAGGAAAGGATGACTATACGACTTGATAGTCATCCAGTTGTATTTCATTGATATTGATCTTTTGTTATTGATTTTATATAAAATTACCTATTTTTTATAATCTTTAATCATTGCATTAATAGTTTCTTTCATTGGATACATAGAATTATGTTTAAATTATCTTCAGTTTTTAAGATATTAAATCATAATGTCAGATATTTATTACATATAGATGTTTAAAATAATAATCGTTGAACTTTATTCAATATGTAGCAACCAACTATGTTCTTATTCAAAATCTTCCATATCCAGCTCAAGCATGTATGTTACATTTGTCAAAGTTATGTGTATTCCTTTGATCCTAGTTGTCAAATGGTAAACTATCGAAATCTAAACGATAAAAAGGTTTTGTAGAAACCATTATCGTTCATTTGCCTACAACTCCAAATTAATACTTTCATTTGTAAACCATATAAGATGTTGTCACATTCCAATACTTTATCATGTGTTTATTCCTCGAATAATACAATTAAAAAACTGTTTATTATTTGCATTGTCTTGTAGCTTAGTTGTCAAGTATAGATGTAAGGCTTACTCTCCCATATTTTGCACCTACCGTAAAGCTCATTGGATAGAAATTACAGCATAGCAAAAGTGTAACCATGATTTAGTTGTCATCCACTAACATCTCTTGATGTTTAAGTAATTGCAAAGGTTTACTTCTTGGTCATTAATTTACATAACAAAGTAAATGTCTGCTAATCATATGCTTGTTATGAAATATTGGGCATTACAGATTCTACATGCTAATGCAAAATATTCTCCTCAAAATTAATTCAACTTCAAATCAAACTTCATTTTTCAAACTACCTATTTTACATCTTAAAAGTCTTTGCCTTGACACACTACTTGGAATGAATCATTAGCATCACACATGGTTTATTTTATTGTTGCTTTGTACTTTGCAGCACAGTTGTGAATGTGGTTTGCCTGTTCGGGTTGTTCGTGGTCATCGATCGAAAAACAGCTATACTGGAAAAGTTTACTCTTATGATGGTTTATATCAGGTGCATGAAAATTTATTTCATTATTTATTTTGGTTTCACTTTATTTTGTTTTGTTAAAACATGAAGACTTGAATGATAATCTCATTTTAAATTACATTTCTCAAAGTTGCATATTGGACATTTCATGAGCTGGAAGATGTTTAGTAATATGCTCATTGATTTTGAACACGTGGAAATTGTGCATCATTGACATGCATACATGATATATGATTAATAAAGGTTTGCCACGAAATTTTTTCTATTGTATGTCGATAGTCATTTTACGTTTGGCCATTTAGGCTTGTTCCCTTCGTACCAGTCGGGGTGGCTGCACTACGCTTTATGCCGTACAGCTATGCACTTCCGGCTGGTTCGAATGCAATTGGATCTTTGAACTATTTTTGGGCACTCCACTTGAACCACTGATGCACGAACTGATACTTTAGGAGTTAAACTAGTTTTGTTTGCATCGTCTCAGCAATCTCAATTTATAAGTAAAGGAGTTTATAAAAAAATCTCTCTATATATTATTTATCGGAGTTAGAGGACATTAGTCAACCCATTGACATTCATTTCTGATTGAGATCCAATTTGATGCTAGACATGTGGGGACTTGATCATGCAAGCAAGGCATGCTCATCTCCGGGTCATGCAATGGTAAAAGCAAAACAAACTCACGTAGTATCAAAGGTCGTGAAGGTCCATAAAGAAAAAGAGAAAAATGGAAATTTATGAGGTGATGATCCTATGTGTTCCAAGAAAGAAACTTGGGGGTATTGCGACAATGTGCCATCAGGGAAATCACTAGGATGGCTACATCATGAGGCCGTGGTGCAAAGGATAACATTTGATAGAATCAAAGTACATGCTAAAATAAGAAACATCAAGATTATCGAATCTAAGTTGTTTCTTTGGCTAAGCTTCCATGTTTTCTTGGAGAGGGTTGTCACTTTGTAACCATTAGATGTGAATCTTTCAAATAAAGGCCATGACCATGGAAAGAAGTGGGGGCACATGGTGACACAACAAAATGTCACTCTAATATTTTTAAAGTCAAAATGGATTTCCACTTCATCTTTGGCATCGAGAGACAATTGTGACTTCACTCGCTGTAACTTAGTCTCTTATAACCTTTATTTAATACACATCGAAAAAAAAATATAAAATACTTTAAGATACTAATATATGCCCGCTACCTAAGTAAAATTTGTATCTTTTCATTATTCATCTTATAAAGATTAAAAAATAAATCTAGGAATTACTGGAAGATAAAAGTTTATCCCAAAAAAGTTAATAATGTTACCACAAAAATAAATGTATGAAATTCCACATGATCGTCCATGTTTGCATGTTTTTTTATTATCTAATATGTACGTCAACTAAAATGGAGAGAGAGAGAGCAATAAAAAACATCGATGGATTTACAACTCACATTCGAAATGCATTTTATAAAACTTAGAGATGTGGATTGAGCAAAGAAAAGTTTCGTAGGCGATTAGGTGTATATTACACAAGGTAGTCTGACTCGGTAGGTACTTGATCACCCACATCAAATAAAATGGATTGAGAACATAAAAGAGGCACCTCAAATAAAATGGAGCGAGGACAAGAAGAGCCAATTTATTGATCTACGGCAGCCTGGAGGACTCATTTGTAGGCTCGGTATGCCACTTGACAACTTGCTAGTGCTTTGGCTCGGTATGCTACTATATAGTTTGCTAGTGCTTTGGCTTGAACCTTCTTGATTTCTTATTGAATTTGGTTTTGTATCAAATTGGACATATTTTTAAACCATTGCCCAATGCTCGATAGTTCGAGACTTGCCATTTATCCATTAATTAGTAACCATCTAATAATCGTCCATTAGCACACTAATAATAATATTAGAATAATTGTATTTATGATACATATATGATAACAGTAAAATAATTATTTTTTATAATTTCATAATAAATATTAACGAGCCTATACGGCTGTTCGGCGACATGTTAAGGTCTGAAAAGCCTTAATTGATTGAACAAACATAAAAAATTTCGTTGGAATGTTTGGGTCCTTCATGCATATTAGGATCGCCTAATATCCCATCTAAATTTGATTGCACGTCTCCAACTAAACTTCAACAATGTTACCTTAGGCACTACCTTTACCTTTTTCCTTTTACCTGACATTGTCAAATTTAATGGTGAATTTTAATGTAGATATAAAAATTAAAGATAATTCTTCTATATATATGCATTAGATTGATTATTAAGTAATCTATACATCAATCTTGGTTTGCGCACATTTGCGAGTAGCGCGGTCTTCCATGTTAAGTGTGACATTAAAGTTGCCATCGTTATGCCAACGTGCTCTCAAATATGTGATACGACACAACAGAGCTCCTCTAACATCAAGCCCTTGTAGTGAGGTCGTGATTAGGTCGTATACACATTAGATAAGGTAGTAGTGTTGTTTGCATAATGCTAGTCGTAGATCGAGATAGAAAATCTATTGCATGAGTACAATTTCAAAAAGGTCAGATCACCATTCAATGATGCAACCCTTAAATTGGCCGATTGATTCAAGGACGAGGCATCTTGAGTTCCGAGCCTCCTTTATTTTCTTATATTTGGCGTCTGCAGTTTAGAAGTTTCGACTCTTGAAATAAGACATCGTTCGAATCCTACACCCTGAAATATCAATCTAGGGTTCAACAACTCTTAACATCTCCGAGGTTATCTACATTCCACGTTATAAGTTTCATAAGGAGCGTCCGATCAACCCACCCTATGCACCGTAAACAAAAATTCAATGCCTTCGCAATCATGATGACTTCCTCATTCACACCCTTTGAGGGGTATCGCAGGAGTGGGAGTGCTTGTCCCATCCTTAAGATTCATTGGTGTAGCTGTAGGATGGTGGCTTGATATCTTGACTGACGATGCTTGGTGTAGGGGAAAGTGGTGGTGATGGGGGGGGGNGGTATCGCAGGAGTGGGAGTGCTTGTCCCATCCTTAAGATTCATTGGTGTAGCTGTAGGATGGTGGCTTGATATCTTGACTGACGATGCTTGGGGTAGGGGAAAGTGGTGGTGATGGGGGGGGGGTTGGTAAGGGTGGATGGATATGCTCTATAGATGCGTTGGCGATGGGTCGCCGATGGATTCTCTTGTTGTGGTATCATGAATTGTAAGTTGAATGTTTTGGTATGTCCTTCTAGAGGCGATGGTGGATTGGATAAGTAGGATGTTGGGGTGGGTTTGGAATGAGGCTGCGAGTGGGTTTAGTTTGACCATGGTGGAGGAGGAGACTAAAGACAAATTTGGGTTTGACTCATGATGGATCAAGCTAGCTTCGGTCAGAATTTGACTCATGGGATTGAAATTTGGCTCGGGTTGTAGTGGATTTGATTTAGGAATGGGTTTGGGGTTTGATTGGGTCAGTGGAAGGTGTTTGTGGGGCAACACATGCCTAAGTCTTTCTCCTATGAATGGTTGATGTTGATGGTTGGCAGATTTCCTTGTGCCACAGGTTTCGACGATGATAGATTGTCGTCGACATCTCGACCATTAGTGGAGAGTGATAGAACAATGGCCAACTACGGTGCAATTTTGGCGTGATGATGCAAAATGCATATGGGGATGCTATCAATGTTAACTCACAACATGATGCGGTGGGATGTGGCGACTTTGGACAAGGCTCGACGACATCGATGACTACAGTGTGGTGTTGTCAATTGTGATGAGGTGGTAGAAAGGCTTCATCAATGCTACCATCATTTTAGTAAAAAGGTGAAAGAGGATGCCGAAGGAGATTTGTTAGGTGACAATAGTCGGTGGCCAAGTAGTTCAATTGTGCGGATTCCACTCATGCCCGCGGACTTCGCTGTTTCTTGGGATTGCTTGCTCGAGATGCGTTGCATTGTGTTGTTGAGCCGGTGCATACCAGGAGGAGGCACGTGGCTAAATGCTCGAGGTGGAAAGGTTAGTCAAGAAGAAAATGGTGAGGAGTGCAACCCGCACCTTGTTGACGCCAGGAAGATTGACAAACGAGTCGCCAATGACATAGCAGCTTTGAGATCTGAGGTGACTTGGGGTTAGATGCAATAGGTCACCCAAGTGAGCATGGGAGAGGGAAAGGAGATGTTCTCATAACATTGGATAGAGAGAATGTCCATTGCTTGGGTGGTGAAGGGAACTCAAATTCTGACGATTCATTTTACTCTCCTAGGCAGGTGCAAGTGAATGTGGGAGAGAGCAAAGATATTCTTGTTAGTTTTGTGGACACATTAACCACATTGGATAGTGAGAATGTCCCTTGGTTGGGTGGTGAAGGGAGCTCAAATTCCGGCAATTCATTTTACTTTACTAGGCAGGTGCAAGTGAGTGTGGGAGAGAGCAAAGATATTCTTGTTGTTTTGTGGCACATTAACCACATTGGATAGTCTTAGATTTCTGAGATTCAACTATTGATGGATTATCTTTTCCAATGCTGAGATCTGCTGCTAAAAAAAAAAATATCTAAGGTTGCAGTACATACATGTTGCATAGCCAATGTTTTCATGTTCATGATAAACTTATTTTTTTTCTTCAAGATTAGTTCAATCATGCTACACGTAAGAAATATTATACCTTGTTTACCGAAAACAATGTCCTTATTATTGGCATCAACACTTTTGTTTTATCACTTATTTACTTTATTGTAAAAGTCAACATTCGAAGTTCTTATAGCTGATTATCATTTACAAATAATATCTTATGAGCCAAATTAAATGAGCTTTAAATCCTCCATTTTATTCAAATGATAAAAAAGTTGAGATAGCTTTTAAATTTTGAACATTAGACCTCTGTGAACATCTTTTTCTATGAATACCTTTGAGAGCATATCTTGTGTGTAATTTGAAAAAGATAATCAAATATATCATCTTTTGCGCTAATTCTTTTTTACTTTTGAAAAAAAATGATTGTGCGAGATTTAAAACTTTGTTTCATGTATGAATAAAACATGATGTTAAAATTGATGCTACCTTGCTTGTCTTACATTTTCGTATACACAGGTTAAAGAATTTTGGGTGGAGAAAGGTGCACGTGGCTATACAATTTTCAAATACAAGTTGAAAAGGCTCGAGGGCCAACCATCACTAAAAAGTAGACAGGTATTAAGTCAATATGTTATGGACAATTAACTTGAGTTGAATAGTTATGCTCTTATAATTTGCAACCATAACATGTTAATATACTTAATATGAAGTAAATTTACCTACTCTTAGATCAATAACATATATCATAATCATAAGACATCAAGTGGATTAAAGAGTGGACCATACACATGTCATGCTTTTGATACTATATTTTACTTTACTTTCCTAGCGTCACTTTCATCATATGAACTTTATTTTAAGCATCATTGCATCATATGCTCTTTGCATAACTTACATCATGTCTACTTTACTTTCATCATCATTGCATAACTTGAATCATCATCATCATCATCATTACTTAATTCATCATTAATTTTTGCCTCTTTGTTTATGTTCGTCGTTACATTTAATGACTTTGTGACTTTGCATAAGAACACTCATCATCAGGTTCGCCCAGGCTCAGAATTGCCAAAGGTAAGGTGCACACAGCACGACGGTCTCGAGAATCCTTTTTGTTGCATGGGGGAGCGGCCCATGCAAAACGAATTAAGTAGTTTGATTGCAATTACACTACTAGTCTTTAACATCATCATTATAAACATAACTTTACTTTACTCTCGGCAATCGGCATATACAATTGCGACCTCTTTATTAAATCTTGTGTTCTTTATCTTACATTTAATTCATAATACATCATAAGGTCAGTCATAAAGTATATGCATCATATTATGAATCGATAATAATCAAGATTCATATGAAATCCCATAACATATGTTTCATCACTCTGGACCAATAATAATCATTGTTATAATCAGGATGATACATCAGAGGATCATAAAAAGAGTTGAATAATTATATGGAATCATTGATCATGTTTTACAGATAGAATCAAATAAAATCTTTGAGATGAATCATATAATAAAGGCATGATTAAATCATGTAATGTCAAGAGTTCAGTAGGAGCATTGAGTGACTCAAATTTGATATAAAATCATATTTGCCACATGAAGAATTATGTTGCCACCATATTGATTATAAAATCTGATATGGATTTAAAATGATCACCGAAGACATGTAATAATTTATTCACATAATTTCTTTTAAGAACTAAGAGGTAAATATGATTCATCATAATTGTGAACATATCAAATCATGAAAATTCACTTATGATCTCTTAACAATAGTGACTATCAAATACAACTCCTTGGAGACTGTTTCAAATAAGATAATCATTTTTAGTCAAGAACAAATTTAACATATCATCAGAAAAACATCATAACTTGACCCATGGACATTCATTTAGAATAATTCTAATTTTCAATCAAAATAGATTGGCCGGCGGGCGAGGGACCCAGGAGAAGGAGGTGGTCTCGGAATGAAGATTCTTACATGGAATGTACGGGGGTTGGGGGATCCGGGGAGAAGACGGATCCTAGGACGCTACTTAAGAGAATGAGATACGGAGATGGTACTCCTGCTGGAGACCAAATTGAGTGACTGCTGCCAAAGGACGTGGGCCCAGATTGGTGGACAACATATGACGGGATTTCTGACTCTTCTAGCGGTGGGCAGGTCCGATGGTTGTATTCTCGGGTGGCGCATCGATCTGTTCGTTCTGGAGGACTCGTGGACAGACATGTTTTGCTTGACGACTCATCCGTGTGCATTATCTGATGACCGCACCTACTTGGACACATGTGTCTATGGCCCCTGTCGGCGCCCCTCCGGAGTAGCATGTGGGAGGAGCTCAGTGAGGTCCGCGCCCACCACCCTCATGCAGGGTGGCTGATTGGGGGTGACTTCAATGTCATGCTGGACATTAATGACCGTCCAGTTGGATGATAGGGGAGAGATGCCGGGGTCGAGCAATTAAGAGACTTCATCGACTCGCAGTCGTTGGTTAACTTTTTGGCCTCGAACTGTAGGTTCACATGGAGGAGCATTGCTGCACCACGAGCTCGCTTGAGGATCGACATGTTTCTGGGGCCGATAGAGCTAGTCGAAGCGCATCAGATGGCTGATGTCTAGGCACTTGATCGACCGTTCTCGGACCACACCCCTCTACTGTGGCAGTCCAATGACGGTCAGTCTCAGCACTCCCTGTTTCGATTTGAGCGATCCTGGTTATGACATCCATCAGTTGGTGGCAGAGCACTGGGAAGGTCCCAGTCGCGGATACGACAACTAGGACTTTGGTGGTGCGCTTGGACGACCTACGATCTCGCCTCCAGACATTTTGGCAGGAGATCTGGGAGGCCAAAGGCCGGAGGAGGGTGGAGGCTCTCGAGGCTATAGCTCGTCTTGATCGGGTGGACTCACGACATCTCACTTTGCCGGAGGTGGAGGACAGCTACCGAGCGTAGGTGACCATCCAACTTGAGGACAAGAAGCTGGAGGTTGAGTGTAGGTAGCGCTCCGGCAGATTTGGCTCCGGGAGGGCGACACCAACACTCGATTCTTCCATTTGTACGCGAGCTCCTGCCGGAGAGTGAACATGATCGATCACATCGAGGTGTAGGGTTAAGGGATATCCGGCCACGTGTATTGGTGCAACCAATCGCCTCCTATTATAGGGAGGCATACTAGCGACGAGCCGTGGGGCCGTGGCGGTGGGCCCCAGGAAAGGTTCCTCGTATTTTTGACTCACAATTTTCTTTTTTGATACAAGACATCACTGGGCTGAGGTTATCCGGGCCCTCCGGGATCTCAACAACGACGCCTCCCCAGGCTCGGACGGATTCCCGATCTTCTTCTATCGTGAGTTTTGGTCGGTGGTCAGGGGGATGTCATGGCTGTCATCCAAGAGTTCGTCAGCGGGAATCGGGGTTTCGAGCGCCTCAACCGGTTCCTGCTGTTCATGCTGTTGAAGCGGACACCCGCGGAACGTGTGGAGGACTTCAGGCCCATCGCCATATCCAATGCCATCTACCTTTTGGTGGCTATGGTGTTGGTGAATCGGCTTCGAGAGGTGCTACCGAATCTCATCCACCCAGCACAGTCAGCCTTCATCCGAGGTCGTAGCATCACCGACAATTATACCATGGCCGCAGAGGTAGTTGCAAGTTGGAGGAGGATCGCCTGCCTAACTTTCCTATGGAAGGTGTATTTCTCCAAAGCATATGATTCGGTCTCATGGTCCTTTCTTTGGCAAGCTCTGCAGGTTCGTAGTTTCCCGGAGACTTGGATCGCTTGGATGAAGCGGTGCATTACTACCGCTTCATTCTCGGTCCTAGTTAATGGGAGTAGGTAAGGAGGATGGGTGCAGCCACAGAGAGGGGTTCGGCAGGGCTGCCCGTTGGCCCCCATGCTCTTCGTCATGGTTGTTGATGCTCTTGCTAGGTGCACTCATGCAGCCTGGTGGGTCGGGATCATCAGTGGTTTTACAGGGAATCTAGTACCGATTCTTCAGTATGCGGATGATACAACCTTCTTCATTGAGGGCACGACTCTTGAGGCAAGGTGGATGGCCATTCTAGTGGAGCTTTTCGGGACAACCTCGGGTCTTCATATCAATCATGCCAAATCAGCCTTCATCACCTTTGGCATGGTTGCGACAGAGATAGCTATTTGCGTAGAGGAGCTCCGCACACCGATTGGCTCCTCGCTGATCACCTACTTGGGCTTGTCGTTATCGGATCGACACATCAACTTGTGAGGTTGGACCTCAGTGATTGAACGACTAGAGCACATACTACATGATTGGAGTTCGAGATTGCTTTCGAGGGGTGGTCAATTGGTTCTTCTACGGTCGGTTCTGTCAGCACTTTCGACATCCTATATGTCAGTACTTCGAATGTCCAGAGCAGTTATTAAGAGGATTAATTATTTGAGGAGCAGATTTTTCTGGCAAGGAAGTGGGAAGGACAAACGAGTACATTTGGTTGCATGGCAAAGTATTTGCCGACCCACATCGCAGGGCGGACTAGGCGTCAGAGATCTCCGCTACGTCAACTGAGCTCTTCTAGCCCGGTGGGCGGGCCATATAATGGGACCCGAAGATAGTCTATGGCAGTACGCTCACTCATGAGGCCGTCGCTCGGCTCTGGGAGGCCTTTTCCTTTTGGTAGCACGAGTGGCTTCCGGGAGGTACATTACATACTGTCTTCCCACGGCTGTCGGCATTAGCGGCACACCCGGCAGCATCAGTGGCAGAGTCATGGTCCAAGGTCGGTGGTAGGGGATCCGACTCGTGGACCCTAGTGTTCGGATCTACCCTGTCAGATCAAAGCACAACAGAGCTCCTACTACTTCACCAGTGGATCGCTCCATTCCGGTCGGACTCCACACGACAGATTGGGTGGGTTTGGGACCCATTGCCACTCGGCCTACAGGCTTTATTCACATTTCCTTCGGGAGCTGACCTCGACGGAGGCCATGGAGAGGAGGCAACACCAGGATATTATCCTCCTTGAGGACAGGAAAACTGAGATCTAGTGGAGATAGCGCTCTCGTCAGGTGTGGCTTCACGAGGGGGATGCCAACACCCGATTCTTCCATATGCAGGCGAGTTGCCGCCGCCTCCAAAATAAGATTGACCGCCTGACTATCGATGGAGTGGAGGTATCAGGCCACGCCCGAATTGGCAGAGGGATTGCGGAGCACTACCGAACCTTCTCACGAAGAAGACCTTCCACGGGCTGGCGGTGGAACGATCCTAACATTTCACGCATTTCGGCTGCCCAAGCCACCGCGCTCACGAGGCCTATCCATGAGGCGGAAGTGCTGCAATCCCTGAAGGACCTCAACGGAGATGGTGCACCTGGTCCGACGGCTTTCCGATATTCTTCTACGGGGAGTTTTGGCCTATGTTGCGGCAGGACGTGATAGCGGTTATCCATGAGTTCACTATGGAAAATCTTGGATTTGAGCGCCTTAACAGATTCCTCCTCTTTCTCCTTCCGAAGTGCACACCAACTGAAGACTTAGGGGACTTCTGGCCGATCGCCTTATCTAATGCCATATACCTCATTGTGGCTTGGATCTTGGCAAATCAGCTACGTGAGGTCTTGGACGACGTCATCCACCTTGCACAGAGTGCCTTCATCGCGGGTCGATCCATCGCTGATAACTTTACCATAGCCATGGAGATCGCGGTGGCTTGGAGACGTTCATCTACCCAAGGCATCCTATGGAAGGAGGACTTCTCCAAGGCTTATGATTCTCTCACATGGTCTTTTATTTGGTATTCTTTGCAGGCTCGAGGTTTCTCGACAGCCTGGAAAGTGTGGATGAAGTGTTATATATGCACAACCTCCTTTTGAGTATTTATCAATGGGCGACCAATTGGCGGGTGGGTCTAGCCGCAGAGGGGCGTCCGCCAAGGCTTTCCCCTTGCCCCGATGCTCTTTGTTATCGCGGTGGATGCCTTGGCACGATGCACATATGCAGCATGCAGCTCGGGCATTTTCTCGGGTTTCCCCATTGGGCTACATCGACGAGCCGCCATCCCTCTGCTTCAATATGCAAACAATACCATTTTCTTTATCCAGGGGTCAGCTCAGGAAGCACGCCGAGTGGCTATCTTGGTGGAACTCTTTGGCGCCATATCACGGATGGTGATCAACCATTCCAAGTCCACCTTTATACGTTTCGGGATGGATACAATCATGATAGTTTCCTGTGTGATGGAGCTACGCATGTCCACCGGATCACTCCCCTCTCCGATAGGTCGGTGGGCACCATCATGTGATACAATGATTGAGCGGATTGAGGCTAGGCTTCATGGCTGGAGCTCCAGGTTACTATCACACGCCGACCGCCTAGTGTTGCTCAGATCAGTTCTCTCCTCACTCCCCATCTATTATATGACCGTCCTGCGTATGCCCGAGAAGGTACTTGTGCACATTGATCAACTCAGATGGAGGTTCCTATGGCAGGGCAGTAGTCAGTCTGGCAGGGGCATACACTTGGTATCATGGGAGGAAGTCTGCCGCCCAGTCACTGATGGCGGCTTGGGAGTTCGGAAACTTCGCTTGTCATGAACCAAGCCCTTCTCACTAAGTGGATTAGCCGCATTATGGGTCCACAAATAGACCTCTGATGCTCAGTGATCTTCACATGCTATGGATGCGAGCTCCACTGGGACTCTAGATCATAGGCAGTATGCGGAGCCTCATCATTCTAGCGTAGCATGCTGAGGGTCATGCCACTAGTCAGAGGTTTCTTTTCGGCCGCATTAGGATCAGGGGATGCATTCTCTATCTGGGACCATGAGTGGGCCTTTGAACCTACGCTGGCTGCGACGTTCCCTCGCTTGGCCTCCCTAGCGACACATAAAGGGGCCTCAATGGTAGCCTCTTGGTCCCGCCCAACACCTGACCATCAGGGATGTTGGACACCAATCTTTCGGCGCCCACCGAGAGATTCACAGATAGTCGATCTCCTCGCTCTTATAGATCGTTTCTCCACCTTCAGACCAAATAGTGCAAGGGGTGATGGATGGATATGGACAGGGGGGACCTTCTCGGTTCGTGAGGCATACAACTGCCTTCTCCCAGAGGTCGGGACAAGGAATCCAGACTTCCTAGTTGATTGCAGGATACTTTGGAGGACTCGCACGCCCCTTAAAGTAAGAATCCTTGCTTGGCTTCTCAGGCACAATCGGGTTCTCACCGACATACCACACGCAGTGGGCTCCTGGGTCGGACACTACATGCGCATTATGTGAGAGTCGCATAGAGGATGCCAACCACCTATTCTTCGAGTGTAGGACTGCACATGAGGTTTGGAGGCGACTAGGTATAGCAGGTGTAGACCCACGATCCCTCGACTCCTTTTGGTCGACATATTGGGCAGCTGGGAGGAGAGGCACATCGCAGCATCGGCGGGGCACGCCTTTAGCGGTGTTCTGGGCCATTTGGATTCAACGCAACAACACGATCTTCAGGGGCGAAAGATGTTACATTGAGAATATTGTACATCATATCCGTTTTTGTCTAGAGAGGGGGGAATCATTGTCCCCTACCTATAGAGTTTTATCATTTTCACTTGTAAATTCGTGACATTTCATATATCTATATACATATACATGGATGACTAGACAACACTGGCCATCCTTTTGCTCGTCAAAAAAAAAATTCTTCTCCATAATACAATTGGCCTCAATTGCACATCAAACATACATTGGAGAAGAGGATCCCCTTTACATACCTTTCTTGTAGTAAATCCCTAAATCTCCTCCTAATTTCTCCTCTTTGCTTCTTTTTCTTCTTTTCTGCTCAAAGCAACCTCTCTTTCCTCTTCTTGTTCCTCCCTTCCTCTGCCTCTGCTTGAAATTAAAAGGAGAGGAGAGATCCACAAGCTTGCTCTGGTATCACCTTGGAGGAGTTTCCAAAGCAGTCAAATTCCAAATGAGCAGAGGGAGGGAGGGAGAGAGAGAGAGAGAGAGAGAGAGAGAGAGTTCTGGTATGAGTTATTTGAATGAGGTGTGAGTGGAGAAAGGGGTCAATGGGAAGGCTTATAAGTGCCACAAATGGGGCCCACCCTTTTGTTTTATTTCAGAATATTACATAATTCTTTGAGATCTAGGAATTAGACGGCGGCACCATTAATCTACCATTCAACTATCTGGTTACAGTTTAAAAAGGTTGTCTTTATTGGGGTTAGTGCTATGTTTGAACACTTTGAGTTGTGCAAAATCACTAGTACGAGATTAGGGAGAAAAGCTTTCCCTAATCTTTTTTCAAACATTCTAAACTCACGATTTCCCTTAATTAACTTGAATGAAACCTCAAGAAGTTGTCCTTGGTATGGCTAGCTTGTTTATTTGGAATTGGATTGTTCGCTATGACTAATCCTATTCTTATGATCTGAAGAATTTAATTGTGCAAGTAAGCTTTTTCTATTGCTTGAGAAACTCTATTATTGATAAAGTCTTCTGTATGCACTTTGCATATTTCTTTTTTACTTTGTTGTTAAGTACAGAACAAGGGATATCTTGTGATATTCTAATTGATCTTAATATTATCACTATCCATTGCTTTATTTCATTCTTATTCTTATTATTTTCTGCACTTCCGTTGATAAAGTCTTTCGTCTGCATAACAGGTTTTTTGGACTCGTACAAAGATAGCTGAATATATTTCTGAGCTTCATGGGTATGACCACGATAATTGTTTAATCTTCACATTGTTCTTGTCCTATCATATTTTTTATTCTTACATTATGAAGGGATTTAAACTAATTTGCTGTAGGTTTTAGCGATCGAGGAGAACAACATCCTTATGCTCCTCCTAATTGAAATGGGGGGTTTCTCTTAATGGTGTTAGCTTAGCTTCTATGTCCTTTCTTTTAGGTTAAAGTTAGGTTTTAGCTAAAGGTGAATGCTAGGATAAAATACTAAAAATTAATTGAGGTGGAGTTTGACTCATATAAGTACTTTATTATTTTTATTTTCATTTTATGCAACATACATAATAGTATTGTTTTCTGTTATTCATCTTATTAGATGGACTGTACATGGTGTCATAAATGAAACATTGTACTAGCTTACACCTTCTATAGCCAAGCAAATAACTATTTGGTCATTTATTTCAGTTTTATTGAGCAGTGGTCCTAAACATTATGCTCCTTATATTTAGACTTATCCTCTTTTGCGAAGAAAAGAGGATTTTTTTATATCACGTGTACTTTTCACTATAGTGGGTGTGGAAGCAGTGAGAAGGCTGCATACATATCTCACTATGCCCTACCCTTATTAGTTGGGAAACACTAAGTTGGGGTTTGCCCTTTTATTGATGAATATTTATATGTTCTTTTACCTTTTTTCTTGATAGATTGGTGTGTAAAGACATCAGTGGTGGACAAGAAAATATCCCCATCCCAGTTACTAATAATGTTGATGTTCCTCCAGTTGCTCCTACAGGTAAGTTTCATTGATCAGTCTAAAGTTATTCGCAAAATGTTTTCAACATCTCCTATTGCTGGTCTTAACTATTTGTTCATGTGCTACTATTGTGTGTTGCAGTGCAATAATGAATCAGTTAATGCTGTATATGTTTTCTTAAGCTTTTTCAATCAGTAAATTCTTTTTGTATACTTTTATGTTCGAAACAACGTACTTCTGAAAATCTATTATGTATTTCTATGTGAGGGAAGGATGAAAAGGTCTCTTAAGGAAGTCATGGCTATCCTAAAATTAGTAAATTAGCACTTCCTCACAAAACCTCAAGACCTTCATGTAACACTGAGTTGCAATAAGGTCTAGTTTAATGCTCATATCAGGTGTTTTATCCTAGGTAACAATATTGGAGGCAGAGACGCTTGAAAAAAAACCAAATGGACAAACATTATTTTATGCTAATAAAACAAAAAAGCATAATAGAAATTAACAAATATTCAATTTTTATTAATTTAACTCTAACTAAGATTAAATAAAAATCCTTACATTTCTCATTATGGTCGACCACTCAATTATATAACCTTGCAAAAATTTTCCATTTAATATATAGTGTCAAACTTTGTATACTCCTAAAAGTAATAATCATTTGATGTGAGCAAGTTATATTTAACAAAAGATAACTGTTTATGACGAATTGTTTTAACAACCCTGAGAGCATAGAGTTGTTAACTGCCACCCCTCTGTCAATGGTAGCAATTAAGTTCAAAATCGGATCTATTATCTTCTCATCCCTCAACCGGGAGGCAACCTCAGTAAATAATAAGGTACAAAGTAGATCTTATAGGTAAACTGAGTTAAAATCAAATAGCAATATAAGTAAATGTTATCTAAATAAATATCTTCTTTTATGCACTTGTTCAAGGCATTACATGTAAATAAGATGGTAACCTCCCTTCCCATCCATTTGGATCAAGTAAGGCATCAGAACAATCCGAATTTGAAAATAATCATAATTTCATTCAAAAAATTAAAATGGGAATAATTCTTGTAGTTTCTTTTAAAGTATATTTAGGATATTTTTGTTTGCATGAAAATATTTTACAAGAGAAATATTTCGGGTTTACTTGCTTTTAGTAATCAGGAAAATTTTGGTCAAGAATATAATACTTTCCTGTTGACCAAGAAAGTTGTATGTAACTTTGAGGAAGAGGGGACAACATTTTCCTTATCAATGTCTCTATATGTATAAAAGTACTTAATATGTAGTTTTTTGTTTGTTACTGTTTCCTCAAAAAACTTTTTCTATTTTCAGAGAAACAAAAGTCTTAATGAAGAAAGAACCCACTGAAGCTTTTGTCTATATCATATTTAATATCTAATAAAATAATGTTTCCCTTTTCTTTGAGGTGGAAAATGATGGCTTGAATCAGTTAGTTTTGAACCAAGTTCACACTGGTTGGCTGGTGCCGTTGTTTGCCTGTTCAATCCAGAACAAACCAGTTCATTTCAGTTCCGGTTTCACATGTATGCTTGCACTGGACTTGCATCTGTGGTGCATTTAAACTAATCTTCCACATCTTTTTTGTACCTATTAGTTTGCCCTTCAACTTCATAATTTTTCAATCCTAAGTTTTGAGATTGACTCCAAGTCAAAGTTGCTACTCTATGTGTTGCTGTTGTGTGTTGTCTACTTGGTAGTTCCTCTCCTCTCTCCCTCTACCTTCATCGCCAGCCTCTCTCTTTGTTATCCTGGCTCCTCTTCTAGCTTGAGATCTCCCCAATTCGTGAACCTTCACGAGCTTGATAGAACTATCTATGCTTTCCCCCTTGCTCGCTTGGATGTATCCTACTCAGGGGCAATGGTTTGACCTTACAAACTTCCCCTGCCCATTGGCAGGACTCAATGATGGCTCATACTGTGTGCACGAGGAATTCTATAGGCTTTTTAATATGATTATATCTTTGCATTTTGTTATCGTTATTTTTAAGATAAATTTTGTGTATGATAATATTGTTATATGCTATCTTTAATGTTTAAAATAAATCCTAAAATTTTCTTTATGAATTCATTAGCTTGTAATTTATAATTTTTGTTAGTTATCCTTTCTTTCAATAAAAGGTCCTAATATATTGGATAAGTGCATCTTTTCAACTTCGGCGTCATTTGTTGTTCTTTGTTAATTTGTGCATTCTCAGTGAACTCTTTTGTTTAAGTTATTTAATTCTTTGGCATTGCATAGATTTATGAAATGCAATTACCGTCTTGTGGTTTCAAGATTCTATCTTTTACTGTGATTATCAACTATGAACTACAGGCTTTGAATATTGCAACTCGATGAAAATTTCAAGCAGCTTGAAAAATCCTGCAAATGTCACTGGTTGTCAATGCAAGGGAGAATGCTCAGATCCTAATATTTGTGAATGTGCTAGACTTAATGATGGGTTTCCATATGTTCACAGAGATGGTGGCAGGTAACTGAGTAAAATGATTCTCAAGACAAATTTTCTTTTGTCTTGAACGGGTAAGGGATGACTTACAGATTCATTAGTCATCCGTATATGTGCTACAAATAATATGCACAAATGTTAGACAATATAATAAACTGCCTGGAATCAACTGTCCACCTGGTGGTCTTTTGCTTATATATCTTCTCTTTCATGTTTTCCCCAAGTTGAATGACTTGTGAAAAATGTTGTTCATCTTGCTGTTGATCACGATCATTTTTCTCATATGAAATCTATTGGAGTCTATTTCTGATCATATATTAGTTAAGTAGAAAGACTAAATATTTTAAATTGAGAATGAAGTTTTTTTTTTTGTTAATGTTCATGTTTTGAAAATTATGGCGTAGGAATTTTCTTTTTCACTTAATGTTTGTGGTTTGAAAAGAAGCAATATAATTAAAAGGAAGTATAAGAATATAAGGTTTCTTGTGGATTCACAGCATATTTAACCTTCTTCTCTTGTTCCTTCAGGCTCATTGAAGCAAAATCTATTGTATTTGAGTGTGGTCTCAACTGTCGATGCAGTAAAAAATGCATTAACAGATTATCTCAGCAGGGATTAAAATATCATTTAGAGGTTGTGATGCTTTTTAATTACTTTTCACCAAGTTTTAACTTTTGAAATCAATTATGTGTAGAAGTACTTCTTGCCTTACAAAATCTGTCCTTTCAGGTATTTAAGACACAAAACAGAGGTTGGGGTGTAAGGGCATGGGACAATATTCCTTCAGGTGCGCCTATATGTGAGTATGTAGGGTTTCTTACAAAGTCGGATGAAATTGAAAATGGTGGTGGGAACAGCTATATTTTTGACATAGACTGTGAGCAAACATCAAAGGGTCTTGATGGACGTGAGGTGCATTAGCTAACATTTTAATTTCTTTTAGAATTGTTTCCTTATCTCATTAATTTCTTTGATTTTCCATGAAAACTATGGAACTATATTCTATCTTTTATACTAAAACTCAAAAATGTTTCTGCATTGCAAATAGGAAAGTTTTCAGTTGCTGCTAGCAATTATGAGAATCCTTCAACAAGATGTGCAACCATTTGTAGTCCCTAAAATATGTAGCTACACCTAAAATGTTTTAATTTCACACAAAATATTTCATTTACAACTGAATTTTTTTGACATTACCGCAACACTAGCATGGTTTAATAATTATCTTTCAAAGTCCTTGATGTAGATTCCATTAGGGAACTTGTCCTCATGAACTTCAATCACAATGCAACAAAAAACAAGAAAGGATACCTGAAAATGAGAATCAAAGAAGCATGATGTTAAACAATATAGAAACAAACAAACAATTGAATTAAATGAACTGCAAATAAGTTAAGTTGCCCTCGATCTTAGTCCACTTGCATCATCGAGCAAATGACATCATTATCTTCTCATGTGTCTATGGCTCTCACACAGAGCTTCACTATAGGACATAACGTGGGATGAGCTGCACTGCATCATTCTCATCTTTTGGAGGCCTGTTGGCGGATCGATGCAACTTCAATGCCACTTTAGGCATGAAAGACTGTCCTTCCCGTAGATGTAGGTGCGATCTTGGATTCAAGAAGTTTTAGGATTTCATCCAGTCGTGTTCATGTGGATTTCTCATCAACAAATTGCAGATTCACCTAACGGAGCACTTGATCCGCTTATGCTAGAACGAGGTTACAAATGATCCTTGGCTCTAAAGTTGGATATGGCAGACATCCAAGTTCTGGGTTTTTTAATATTACACCCCTCTCTTGTGGCACTCCGATGAAGATTAGGCATCAGGCTTTTTCTTTTGTATAGAGCGTTCACTGCTCCTATGGGAGGGCTTCAGATAGCTTGTTGTTAAGCAATGTCTCCTAGCATTGGACTCTTAGCTAGAATGTTGTTGGCATAGTTTATAGACTTTTATATTTTCCTCGGAGAGCATAAACGTTAGATATGGGAGGAATGATAGTAGTGTCAGGTTGAGTCCATTGGATCCATATCACGGTTGGACTAGTTAATGAACTCTTGTGATGTTACCACTGATGAGGTTACAAATTGGAGGCATGATTTTTCAGTTGGAAGATAGGATGATGGAAATCTAGTGGAGGCAATGCTCTTGATACACCTAGCTTCAGGATAGCAATATCAATACGAAGTTCTCCACCTATATGTGAGTTGCTACAAGTGAGCCAATCAAATAGACTATCTTGAGGTGTAGGACATGTCTGCACAACACAATTTAATTTTTTGATAGGGAAAAAGGATGATTAGCCACGTTATTAACTATCCAAAACCATTTATTCAAAGGTACAAAAGTTTACACTTTAAAGCCATGTAGGCATAGAAGAAAGGGAAGTAGAATTAAAAAGTAAGCATCAAGAAGGGTTGCATTCCTTCATCAGGGAGTTGGTGTGACTGATTATGTTGTCCACATAGCATCTGTCTCCTTGGAATAGCACCTTGTTTCTTTGTAGCCATAACATCCAAAGAACAACAAAGAGGAAGCCTGGGCCCTTTTGGATCTCTACGTGATGGTTGCGCTCGAGGGCCCACCTTGCAGAAAAGATGACCAAAATTCAGCTTCGTTGCTGTAGGAAATCATTCTGATCTTTGCCCGAACTAGGCCTCTCTCGCAATATTGCAACTCAGGCTGAATTTTTGTGATAGGCAGTCATTCATGCAAATTGGTTTAAACCATTGTGTTATACTAACATGATGCCTTAAGGAGTCCACCACCTAGCATTTCTTCTATATCTTAGGTATTCTTAAAGGCCGAGGTGGTTCAAGTAATGTGAGACCTGAATGCGGAGGGTTCAATTAGACCCATTAGCTTTTGCATTTTCTTTTTACAATGGGACTTGGCCCAGAGTGAGAGAAGACATGATGACATTCATTCATGAGTTTGTTGTACGAAATTGGGGCTTTGACTGTCTAAATTGGTTTCTTCTCTTTATATCCAATTGTACACTTGCGGAGCAGATCGAAGTCTTTTTGCCTATATCCTTGTCCAATGCCATTTACTTGATAGTGGCTAAGGTTTTGTGGAATTGATTAATAAAGGTGCTAGCAAATTTGGTCAACTATGTATAGTTAGCTTTCTTTGGTGGATGCTCCATTATTGGTAGTTGCACCATCGTTTTGTAGATCATTGCTTGTTGGAGTCGGTTTGGGCACAAGGATATCCGTTGTAAGTTAGACTTTTCTAAAGTGTATGACACTTTCTCGGGCCTTTCTTTAGCACTTTCTCCAGTACGAGGATTCTCATTGATTTGGATCAAGTGGATGAAGTGCTACGTGACTACAACTTCTTAGCTTTTGTCAGTGGAGCCTCGACAGGGGATGGATCTAGCCACAACGGGGAGCTCGACAAGGTTTCCATCTAGCTGCCATAGTGTTCGTATTGGCTGCTGATGCACTTGCCAGATTCACGTTCTCCACATGCTAGGCGTGGATCATTGTTGGCTTTACACTTCGATTCACGAACAATTTTGTACCTTTTATGCAATGTATTTATGGCACAATTCTTCATTTAGGGTTACAAAAGGGTGGTACTACATATTGCTATTCTGGTGGAGCCTTTAGGCTATAGATCCATGCCAGATCATCACTCATTCCTTTTAGGAATGTTAAGTTATCTACCTCGATCCTGACCCTCAAAGTTGGTACTTCGGCCTTTCTTTTGTAGCATTAACATGATACTTAGCTTCACCAGTAGGTCGGTTCCTCCAAGTGTTGTTCGGTTGAATAGTTATGTTGCACACCATTGTTTTCTTATCATTATCCAATTGTTCTCAACCTTGGTGACCTTATCCAACACACCTTTAATCTCCACATAGTCTTTTAGCATAAGGATCTTTGTTATGTCACGATTAAGTCCTGCAATGAACCGAGCAATTGTAGGTTATCACCGCTCTTGAACATCTATGTGAATCATGGCAAAGTCAGCCACTTGGTAATACTTCTTGATTATCCTGGAACTCATCTCAAGAGTTTACAATTTAAGTTGTAGGTCATTGAAATAAGTACGAGGCACAAAATGCTTCTTAACATTCTACTTTTCTCGCCAAATTTCTACAAGGGGTTGTCCATTTTGTTTTGTCACAAATTGCTTCCACCACACAATGGCACATATAGTCATTAAAAGGCAATTGAAACTGTGTCAACTTTTACCTTGTTTTTTTTGAAGTAGTTATGACATTAAAAATGTTTTCGGCTTTTCTTTCCCATTCAATATAGGCGTCACTATCACTTTTACCAACAAAATAAAGAAGTGACAAGTTTTTTGAAGCCTATGTTGCGATCTTGTTGGGCTTCCATCTCACGATCGAGGGCCCTCTAGGTGGTGATGTCGTCCAAACTCTAGTCGTATGAAGTCCATCTCTTCTTCTTTATCAAAAGTCACTTATCTCCATTGATTCTCCACTTAGCTAGTTATGCATCTCTTTAGATGAGTCAACTCTTTTGTGTCTGTTGAGGTGGTGAAGTTGATTGCCTTTGATGTCTTGCACAACTCTACATTTTTCAACAGTCCTTCACGGGGAAATTAGAAAACTTACGGAATAGTTGCTGCATGGCTTGAGGGCTCGAGCGTCTTTCGTATTTTCCCTTTGTCGGTTTCAAGGTAACATTGGGTCACTCGATTCCCCTCAACATGATGCCTAAAATTTAGAGAAAGAAGGTTAATAACGAAATTCCTCACAAAACTCATGTGATATGCTCATGGTTGCGCTATTTCTTAATAGGCGTTTTTTCTCAATTTGTTTCACCCTCTACACTCATTGTTGCTCAAAGTTCTAGGACTCAATTGTGATTAGGTGAAAAGATTCTCGATTCAAATTGAATCCACATGAAGAATATATTTTTTGCACAAACCACAACCAATGTCAAAACCATGATGTCAATTAAAGGAAATTAGTATTTAATGGAGAAATTTGCACAACTTGTGTAATTATGAAAAAAGAGTGAAAGGGACAACAAACAATTGGAATCTCAGCTGCATGCACCAAACAAAGCAAAACAACTTAATCAACAATCAAGGGAAAAAGAAGGCAAAATAAATAGTCCATTTTGGCTTGGGACAAATGTCCAAAATTTTCCTTTTCTTGAAAGTTTTAATTGCTCGAGACTATTTTAGGCCCAAGGGACTTTGCAATTTTTTTTACCATGGAATAGTTGCAATTAAGAAAGCTACACAATTCTCTTCCTATAATAATAGGAAAAAAGAAAAGGAGAAGAGAATCCAAATCTTGCAAAATTTGTCTCCTACAATTGAATTCTGACCAAAAGAGGACCAAGAATCCTCGTCAAATCAACTAGAGACTTCCTAATTTGAACAACTCTAGGAAACCAATTCAATCACGCTAAGAAAGAGAAATGTTAACTCCAATTTTGCATGGCTTTTAGTGGTGATTTGGGGTTTGAAAGGTAGGGGTAAAGATGACGACGAGTGGTGTCGGAATATAGGTCTCTGGTGTGGCACATGGCTTGTGTTTTCATCAGCGACACATTGTCTTGTCATTTGGTTACATGATATAGAAAGTCTTATACAAGTTTTGTTTGAATAGTTCTTGTACGTAATTTATAGCTCAAGAGAATTATCAAAATATGAAAACTTCGAAATGGAAAAAAGAATATTGCTAGATTCATGATTCAAAACCTTAAGAACTGATATTAAATGATGTAAAACCATTAGGCCTAAATGAACCCCAATCATAAGGCGATAGAAAATAAGAAGAAATCACAAAAACATGAATCAAAGAAGTGAGGTATATACCAAAAGAATATTACTAGATTCATGATTCAAAACCTTAAGCACTGATATCAAATGATGTAAAACCCATTAGTGAATCTAGCCTATAAAAACAAAACCCCATTAGTGAACTAATCCAAATAGGTGAGTTGTCCATGTATGCGAGTTGTGGTGGCGGTCCACGTGTAGTATCAACTGAGGTGATCACCATGGCTCTGAAATAAATTAGTCGCACATCTCCTGGTAGGAGATCCAATCCCGTGGAATCTATCTTGGCAACTAATAGGATCGCTTAGTGTCCTCCATCAGTAGGGTGGTCATGGGAGGTTCCTCGAGAGGGCTTGATGGTATCACGATTGTGAATGTTAAGGCACTCATTGAATGAAAGCTTCTCGTCTTCGGGTCAATATTTGGCAGATATGCATTTTTCGTTAACCATTGGGTATTATCTCAATGATTTTGTGAATGAGATCCAACATTTTGCACTCATAAAGCGTTGGACAAAAGAAGCATTATTTTGAAGATTTTCCTTGTGGTTGTTTAAAAGTTCGAAGATTTTTTAAAATAATCAAGTGATCTACTGTCAAACATTAAGTCATGATACATTCTTGGATTTTACTATAAATTGATCAAAATCTAAATAAACCTTGGTCCTTTATTTACATTTTGAAAAGTATTCTTCTATGTTGGCAATCAAATGTCATTTGCACCATCGATCGAGAAAGAGGGGAATTCTTTAAGTCTTTTATATTCACACCTCTTTCACATATTTTCGCTTTTTACACTATGATCTTTTTTTTTTGAAAAGGGAAAAAGGATGATTAGCCAAGGTGCTAATCGTCCAGACATCTTATTCCATAGGCATTTTGATTAATTACATAGCTGCTAAAAGTAATGAAACATGGTTACACGGGCTTTAAATTATATTCGTCCAATCCTTCGTGAATGTCCTAGCATGAATTACGATTTTCTCCACATAGCAGCGACCATCCTGAAATATAACAGCATTTCTCTGCAGTTAGATTGCCTAGAGAACAACAAAGATTGCAGATATCTCCCTTCTAAAGCGGTAGACAGCACCAATATACTGAGTCCCTCCGTTCCGCATACTTGTCCAAAACTCCTCTTCTGCATGGTGATTTAATCCAATCAATATGTGCTAGGCTCCAAACCTCCCTAGCGATCCGGCAGCCAAAGAAAAGATGATCCGTGTCTTCATCTGCGTCACCACATAACCTGCAGGTCTTTTGAGTCGTCTGGATACCACCTAGCTTGATAACATTGCGTGGGTATCCTTTGTCATCTTAAGAGCCATATAAAAATCTTAACCTTCAGTGGAGCTTTTGCACGCCAAATAAGTTTACAATCCACCATCAGTTCATCATTCGCCACCAAATTTGGATTCCTTATCAAATTATATGCTTGTTTGACACTGAAGGATCCCACAGACCAGGACCAACCATCACTCAAAGAAGTATCAGGTGGGACGGAGCTGATTAAGTCCATAAGACCTAGCAAATCCTGGAAATGCTGATCAGATAGATTGGAGGAAAAACAAGGAGACCAGCAGCCCTGTCCATCATTCAATGGGTCATAGTGTTTTTAATCATGCGGGCCATAGAGAGTCCAAAGAGTATAATATGAACCGCTGTTGGATTGGTTCCTTTTATGAATGCATGTATTGCCTAATTGCCTTAGCAAACAATATTAGCTTCTTATTTTTGCACACATGCTTGTAGAGCTCTCATTTGCAATGTCTAAGCCATCAAACAAATGTATTATAAGCTTATTTCCCATCATTAAACCTTGTCAAGTTTCTGACTAAATAAGTTTATGATGTCGATCCGAGCGAATTTTTGCACCCTTTGGTTTTAACCTTGTAATCTCCACAAATCATGCACATGGAATCTCAATCGATAGCTCGTGAAATAACCTCTGAAATGAGCTGCCGGAAAAGCTAAACTCGGACAAGAGCTCAGCGCATCATTAGCTTTTAATTTGTACTATTCCTGTACGGGATCAACGACTATACTTGTCTGAGTTTAAAGTTTATTTCACAAGTTATATATTTCACTTTCCATATGCATGATTTGTGATGGTCACAAGTTTCGAACCAAAGGATTGCAAACGATAAATTGTAGATTAAATTCATTTTCTTCTGGAGTAATATGTGCATGTCCACTTTTCCTATGAATTATATCAGGTAATAGTTGTCTAATTCATCAATCTCTTGTTTTCACCTGACATGACAATTCTGAAATTTCATCCAAATATCTTTCTCATGTGAAAATAACATTGTCAAGTACCGGGTTAGTTTGAACATGCTTTGGAGTGTGTGCTTTTCACCATTTTAGATTTTTATGATGTCTCAATTTCTAGCAGATGTTATTTTGGCAATTTGTGTCGGATCATGTTTGTTCCATTTAATTTGCATAATGTGTAGCATTGTGTCTATGTACAAATGTAATTCTTTAGACTAATATTTATCATCGGAATTGTCCTCTTATGATTCATTGTAGTAACATGTAGAAAGTGTTCTTTAAAACTCGCTCACGTTAAGTGAAAGTGAATAATGTGATCATACACATTGATATTTGTTGTGAAGGCCGCCAAGATCATGCAGCTAATCTTTTGGCTAATAGGCATTCTTCACCAATTGACTTCATGAATTTGCAGATGCGGCCTGGAGATGTGTCATGGCTTTTAAATTCTCAGAAGTCAGATAATGAGGAGTATTGCATCGATGCAGCCAGCATTGGCAATGTGGCAAGATTTATTAATCATAGCTGCCAACCAAATTGCTTCATTCAATGTATTCTGAGCTCACATCACAACATAAATATGGCTAGAGTAATGATTTTTGCTGCTGATAATATTCCACCATTGCAGGTAATACATAATTTTGATAGACATGATATTTTGTTCCTGAATTTCAAATTACTTTATGTCATAAATTTTCATTGTCCGTCAATTTTCCGTTGATCAAGCATGTGGATTCTGTAATGATCTTCAATAGAAGCATAAGTTTTAATGCTATATGATGACTACAGGAAGTAGAGTAAACCTACATCTTTGGGAAACAATCGTGGTAAGTATTAGAAGTTAGAGCTTTCGCCAGTTACAAATCTTACCATCTAATAGTGCCACATCCTCTATTCTCTCAAAAAAAAAAAAATAGTGCCACATCCATAATGGTTTATTGGAGTAATTTTCAGAATTGGTACTCCAACTTTACCTAGGATCCCAAGTTGATCCCTCAACTTTATTTTGTGACTAATTAGTCCCTCAACTATATAATCTTTTCACAATTGGTCCCTTTTATATATTATAATTATTTTTTAGTGATGTGGCAGCCACATCATCTATTTTCATCAATTATTTATTGATGTCATAGTGAATGGCACACTAATAAACTTTTTAAAAAAAGAATACAACAACAACAAAGCCTTATCCCACTAGGTGGGGTCGGCTAAATTGGCTTTTTAAAAAAAGAATAAAATAAAAATATCATTAAAAATAATATATAAACACATAAAATTACTTAATAAAAAATATATCTTATATATTCATGATCTTATAAGAAATTTTTTACTATTTTTTCATGTTAAAATAATCAAAGTACATAACCACTATTAAAATCATATACATATGACAAAATTAGAATAATAAAAAACTATATAATTAATCTCCTAAATAATTAGATGATTGATTTTCACATGTTATTTCGAACATGAATAATTATAACTTTAGAAATTGAAGCAATATTAGAGTAATTTTCAATTTTGTGAACGTATAAGATCGTGAAAAGAAAATAGTAAAAGTTCTTTTATAATATCGTGAACGCATAAGATCTATTTCTTATCAAGTAATTTTGTTATTTCGAACATGAATAATTATAACTTTAGAAATTGAAGCAATATTAGAGTAATTTTCAATTTTGTGAACGTATAAGATCGTGAAAAGAAAATAGTAAAAGTTCTTTTATAAGATCGTGAACGCATAGGATCTATTTCTTATCAAGTAATTTTATATGTTGTATATGTTGTTGTCTAATGATATTTCTGTTTTTATTTTTTGTTTTTCAAATGTTTATTTGTGTGTCATTAATGTGGCTATCACATCAATAAATAATTGATGAAAAATAAATTATTTGGCTGCCACATCACCAAAATATAATTATAATATATAAAAGGGACTAATTGTGAAATGATTATATAGTTGAGGGACTAATTAGTTAAAAAATAAAGTTGAGGGATCAACTTGGGATCTTAGGTAAAGTTGGGGTATCAATTCTGAAAATTACTCTGGTTTATTGACTAGAGCAAACATGTTTCATTTTATGTGCTATGTGTATCTGCACTGCACTCATGATCAAGGTTTCTATATGTGGGCCCTAAAGTCTTGTTGTGTCATGCAGGAACTCACATATGATTACGGCTATGCAATGAATAGTGTAGTTGGACCTGATGGAAAACCTGTACACATGGAATGTCATTGTGGTTCTGAGGACTGCCGGAAATGGATGTACTAAAGCAATTGCGTGCATTGGTTTATGTTTACATTTTGCTTAACCCGAAATTAGGTATCTGAACAGTATTTATTTTTATACGACAATTAAAATGTACACTTAGGTTAGTTTTAAACGTTTATAGGTTAATATGCACAATTTTCTCAATTTCATATTCATATTTCCATTTTTCTGTTGTCGTTAGAGCTTACTCATGCTGATTTAGTCATCATTCAGATACCACTTTGATGTTTTTTTAATGTAATTAGTTTTAACGACTGTGTTTGGTCATTGTAACAGACCTTTTTGGAGCTGGAAAGGGATATGTTGTTGTCTGAACCTCTACAAATGTTACCTATGCAGCCATTGTTTGTTTTTTGCTGTTGTACCATAATGTCTTGTCCAAAAGCTCAGCAAATGACGACAAGCTCTTTCACCATTTTTGCAAGCTGAGAAGAGTGTTGCAGTTGGGAGACAATAGTTGTTTTGTTGTAACTTGTCTTCTGAGTTTACCTTTATATTGTGAACCTTATTTTAATGAAGATGTTGCAAAGAAGTTTGTAATTTTACTAAGCCAAATGACTCATTTCTAGTTTTTTAAGTAAGATGCAATCACGGTTTTGGATATTTTCCAATTTGATAGTTCAGATTGAATCAATAAAATTGATTATGCTGGTGGTCAAATGTACATTATGTTGATTATCGTACTAGTATAAGTATATAATTCATATGCGAGTACATAGTATATTGTAATTATATGTATAGAAGTATATGGTATATAGTACATGATTATAATATATGTATACTAAGATAAATATTCATGCAATTGTATCAGTGGTATGTATGATCGATTATGATGTAAGTTCGAATTCAACTGACTTGATCATTTTCAGTCTCCTTGGTTTTGATAAGTTTTAGTATATTTGGTTATAGAGCTATCTATAATGCCTTGAGAATGCGCTATGTCATGTAAATGAATCGATATCCTTCATGTGGTCAAAATGGTCATCGGGAAGTTACAAGATGATAAATGACTCTAGGATGTGAAGTTAGCGGAGTTGTTATTAAAGAAAAGAAAAATCCTTTTTGAACAAAGTAGAATAATATATGCAGAATAAATATTCAGATTGAGATTTTTTCTCCTCTTCTTTTTTTTTTGTTTGGTGTAAACCATTTATAAAAGCATATATACAAGGCTTAATACACAAATGTGAACACGATATTAATCTAGTAACTACAGACCTTGGTAATTGTGTTTTTCAGTTATTTCTTTTAGGATAACTAGTGGAAACTCATGATTTAGGATATGGGTGTGATAGTTGATATCAAGGTGTGAAACCACATAGTTGCTAAATTTTCTTTTCAATTGTTGCTAGTATCAATTGGGCGTGAATTTTTATAGTGTCCTTTGGTTGAAATTTCTTCTTTATTTTTAGTTTTAGGTCTAGCTATAGATGTTTCCGTATTTTTCTCCTCCAGGATTAATTCCTTCCATTCACTCGTCCCTTTCTTACAATTCATTGTCACTTCCTAAAATTCCTCCTTTAGGCTGAGAGCATATTAGCAATAATTCTGGTGATCCTTGTACAATTTTTGAATTGGACTATAGAAGGATTTCAATCTCTAGCATTTTGAATTTAGCTTGAAGATCCTCAACTTTAATAAATAGTTGTTGAAGTATTTCACCTTTGTTGGGTTAACACTGAAAATCGTTGGCTTATGAAGTTTCCCATCATAATCTCAAAATCAGATTTTTCTAAGGGCATGTTGAAATCTTCTAATTTGATGGAGCAACCTTAGTATATTGAAAATTGGATCCTTGATTTGGAGTTTGATGATACTACGATTGACTTTGTGAATTATAATCTTGAATGTTGATGTAGAAAAAATTATTTCATAATTCCACCAATTTGGATCTTGACCATCATATTCATATTGCCGATTTCTCCTTGATTCCTTTGGTCATGTAAAGCATATAGATAATCCTTAGACAGCCCTTGGACATAAGTAGGTGCTTGATTGCAGCAACCTTGTGATGATCCTACAATATTCAAATAGAACTTCTTAATAGAATTTACCACAATGTCTTCAGCCTTAGAGAATAATATTTCCCAACTCTCATAGTTTGACATTCCACTTGTTTGATAAGGAATTTCCATAACCTGGGGCAAACTTTAATAGCTCATATCCATCTTAGCTTCTACCTTCTCAAGTGCATTCTTTTTACCTTCTAACTTTTTTTTCTCTTAAATCTCTCTCGTCCACAGAATCTAAATCAAGAATTTTTTGCACTACTAGAACTTGACATGCAAGATAAGGTTAAGTGCATTATCAATAGTATCAACAATATCAACAATAGTAAAAGGTTAACTGAAACTAAGAAAAAGAAACTAATTACAAAAATAAAAAATCAAAACTAAGAAAAGAGAATTATAAACAATGGTAAATGAGTATCAACAATGAAAATGGAAGACTCAGTTCTGCTCCAAATAAAGTGTCAAGTGTGAATACTCAATTTACCCAACACCAAAAACTTGATGATGTGTGTGTAGGGTGTGAATAACATGCCTAGTTCCAAACTCATAGGTGTGATAGGTTATAGAGATAGCACCACTTGGGTGTGAATTTCTGGAGCTGGGGGCAACCAGACAAATCCAACGAAATTAGCAATTTAAAAATATCTCCTAAACATACACTCTAGCTGCAAGTATACAACCTTCGTAGTAGTATGTTAGGGTTGAATCTATAGGGAAATTGAAACTCACCACTTAACTATATCTACTTTAGACTAAACCGAATCGTGGGAGAGAATATTTGTGTAGAAATGAAATGTAATAAAATTGAAATTTGAAAAGAAAATAGAACAATATTTTTTGGGGTTTTAAGGTTAAAAGAAAGAGAAATTAATCGAATATCGAGGAAGAAGAAACCAAATCACTCAAATGAGAGAAACAACTGGGACATGGAATATGTTCTTGAAATCCAACTTGCTATTGAAACATTAAATAAACTAATGCTAACCTGGAATTGAATGGCAAATCTCGCGACCCTCGTAGACAAAACCTCCAAAACGATAATCCTTAGAGACTATCCACATCCCTTCGTGCCCGAATAGTCTCTACTTTTTTCGCTCGACATACGCCCATTAAGAACCTCTCAACCCCCAAAACAATAATCCCTAGAGACTATCCACACCTCTCGATGCCCAAATAGTCTCTACCCTTTCCGCTCGACATATACCCACTAAGAACCTCTCGGTCATTCGTGGATTCCTCTCAATCGAAGGACTCTCGATTTCTGTCCTCCACCAAGATGAGAGATAAATGGCACTTGTTTAAAGCTCTACTCTCCTCTCGGATCCTAGTAGTGAACTCACAACATTTCCTACCCTCTTGAGCTAGGGTTGTAATATTAAAAGGCACTTAAATCCAAGTCACAAAATAGTATACGAACTACCTACAGATTCTTCTCGATGGAAGGTATCACCTCTTAGTCTCTATCCTCCACCAAGATGGGAATCAAGTGCCACCCTTTGAAACTCTGCTATCTTGTGGATCCCAACAATGCTCTTGCAACAATCTACACCTTCTCGGAGCGGATTGGAAAGTTATATGGAAATACATTTAGTCATATGCAAGTTCAAAACACTAAGAAAGAAGTCTCAAACACTCCCATGTCTAGGCTCAAAAGTTATACCTAAATAGCTTGACCCAACCTCCGAAAAGCTTATCCCGAGCTCCATTTTTGTAAACAATTTCTGCTGATTTATTTTTATTTTTTGCACTATGAATATTCAGCATCATTATTCTTGGACTTTGGGATCCCGAACTAATTTAAGGAGGTTTTAACCGAATTTCATGATTTCAGCTATTTGAACATTTGAACTTTTAAAATCCTTTCCGTTTTTGTGGTTGCAGTCGAGGAACCGGGGTAACTTCCATAACTGACACCTGGATTTTGCGGAGCTGACCCCTCACATGGTGAGATTTTGGGGATTTTGGATTTTTGGAGTTCTTCTCACCTCCGAATTTTGGGGAAGCGTAGGGGAAGGTCTGAAGACGACATGGAGGGCATAAAAAGGAAACAAGAGGACGTGATCGGGATGATAGGAGGAACGTCGACGAACTTCTATCATTTTCTACACTAGTTTATTTTTTGGCAAGGATGTTGGCCGAACTCTATTGTGCTTTTGTAACTGCTAACCCCAGGATGTCCGGCTAAACTTTTATCACTAGAATCCTAGAGAAAACTCTGTTTCTATCTATTTTCTCTGAAATGTTTTAAGCTTCATCTCGTATATCGCCTACTTAGTCTCGTGTGTTTAAAATGTGATTGAAAGTTTGTGTTTGTGTTTTCTTGTTATTCATTTGGTTCTTCCCAAGTGCACACTATCTGTAAGGGCCTTATAGTGTTGCTACCTTCACACAATGAGCCGAGAGGTTAGTGATGAAGTTTGGGGGAACCTTAGTCCAAGTTATGCCTTCTAAGTTAGGAGATAGGTGAGAGTTTGCCCCTACCTCCGGAGCTTGACCCGGAGCGAGTGACAATAATCTTAAATTGACTTATAAAATTAGATAGGGAGGTGAACTGAGTTGCCTTGACCTCGAGAGAGACTTGATAGGTAACTTGGGGAACAATTCTCTTAGTCGGCCCCGCAAGCATACGCCACGAGAGTGGGGGCTTGTTGATTTGGTTACCGCTGCGAGGCAGGGTGATGCTCCGACCTGAGAAAGCTCTCTAGCTGAACCTTTAGATCCCCCTTAGAAAAGAGGTCAGTGCACGCTGGGAGGTAGTACCCCTCTGGAACTTGGGTATCAAGATTTATAATCTTTTATCGAGATTTAAGATGGTGAGCTCTCATCCTAGAGAGAGAGTGTGACTATGGCCAGATTACATTTGGTCAAGCTTTGAGCCTCCACCGCAAGAGCTGAAAGGTGAAAGGTAGAGCAATCACCGTGAGAGCGAGGTTGCCTTGATCCATGGATGAGATTAAGAGGTGAACCCAAGGTTCTGGTGTCCTCTCATCATTGAAACTATCTTTCTTTTAATTTTTGCAATTTCTATTTAAAAAACCCAAAAGCTTATTTCTGTTTCGAATTGATTACCCCTCACCTATTTTGGTTGGGCTTGGACCTCTAGTGTGAAACCCCAACCTCGAGAGCTTGACTGAGAAAAAGTGAAAACAGAGGACTGGAAATGAAGTTTCCCTATGGATCAATACCTTAAGTACTCGACGATTGCCGTATACTTGCGGTGATAGGAGTTTGCTAGGTATACAAATATTAAAATTTGAAGTGAAGACAACTTTTACAGAAGCCTGACCCTGGCTTAACGCCCTAACCTGTGGTCATTTTCTACCTTAACACACACTTCGCATCAAGTTTTTGGTGTCGTTGCCGGGGATACTTTTGATTTTTCGCGCCTTTAACCCTGCTATTCTCTGATTTCAAGCCTTATTTCCATTGTTTATATTTCACACCTTGTCTATAATTTTCAAATTTCTTTTGTTTTATTTCTTTTTTCTTATTTTGACCTTTGGTCTGCTGCTTAATCCTAACCTCTGCTTAAGAGGTGTATGCTAAGAGCCAACCCTGAAGAAGAAGGAGCTCGACCCTAAGATCGAATGAAATTTCAGGAGAAGAAGACGAGAGCAAAGTCTCCGAAAACTCCAAGCCCGAGCTTTAGAGAACAACACCGAGATCGCTCGCTGCATCAGTATAGCAAACAGGCGCTAGGACCCAATTCTTGCCCTTGGCGATTGAAGTCTTGGAGGAGTTGGGGAGGCATAGTGGAGCCGAGCGTGGGATATTCAGGTAGAAGAAAAATCCGTCAATCTGTGCAATAATCTTCATATTTAGGCGTGAGGTCTACCTTTCCCACGATGCTCGAGCAGGCATCCATATCATAGAAATCGAGTCGACAAGCTTCAACAATTGGTGTGAACAGCCCTCCGAAGATGATGACTCCACTCTTCTAGCTAGCAAACTTCAAGAAGTTCCTCAAGGCAAGTTCCGTGATGTCGATGGTTAAGCCTTTGAGGAAGCCCTAAATTACATATAGTTTGCTTTCCCGAACCATCTGTTATGTATTGGCGTGGCCAAAAATAGTGTTGGCGAGCACACGGTGGAGGTACTTCACCACAGGATTTGAGATACTTGATGCCTTGGCGTTCCAGTTGTACTCTTCATCAACCCCGGTGATTAGCCGCCAGGTGCCTTGCTTGTTATAGCCGGTTTCCTTCTTCTTGATCGGCTTTTTAGGAAACCCCCATACCCTAGCAAACCAGCTTAAGATCTAGTTGAAGTCTTTGTGGAAGAGACGGAAAGAAGCAGTTCTTTCGGAGATGTCCAAGGAGCTCAAGAATTCATGTGAGATCTCTGGGCATGTCATCCAACTTCTGAAGAAAAACTGCTTGGCCCCCAATCTTTTTAATCTGGGTCTCGAAGTCATTGAGGAAGCCCAGTATGTTCAGGGTCGCGTGATCCAGGTATTTCATCGGGATGAAGCTTCGGCCGGATAGCGTAGTGTAGCGGTTCTCTTGCTTGTCGCCGCTGAAGATGATGGTGGCGGGGCATTGAATGAGCTCGCCACGCTCCAAGTCCAGGAAGGTGAGGTCTTGATCTTCATCAGATTGGGTCTCAAGATTGTCTTCCTTACTATCTCTAGGTGAGTCTTGCTCCTCCTCTCCCTCGATCTGGGCTTGCTCCCCTTGAAGTAGGGCTTCTTCTCCTCTAAGGATGTCTACATTTTCGTCCCCTTCTTATGTGCCCGTTCTGCCAAGGTCGGGGCTCGGTGAAGGATTAAGTAGTGGTGTAGCTTCCATTAGTGGTGGCATCGGCGAAGGAGGGATGGATCTCGGCGTCTGTTCGACTAACTCCGTTTTTGTGATGTAGTTGGGGATGCAAGCTCGGAGATCGCTGGGCTAGTGGCGTCAGGCGTGCTAGAGGCGACGTTGCTGCTGATGGAGGCATGACGACCTCTGTAGGGGGCATGGTGATGTTGGTGGGCAGAGCTGGAGGAGTCGATTCCATAGGTTCTTCCATCACTTCTTCTTGAACAGGAGAGAGGGCGGGTGTGACTGGTGCTTCCTCCTCCGTCGCAGTATGAGAGGTCGCTGCAGTCTTCTTCTTCTTGTCCTTTTTGTGGCCATGCTTTTTCTCTTGGTGAAGAAGGAGCTTCCTCTTGACGCTCTTCTTCTTCTTATGCAGTTCAGGTCTGCCTGGAGGTGCAAGGTTGCTCGCGGATGTTGTATCAGTAGTCGCCGACGCATCAGGGTTGGCCATGGCTAGAACGACATCGAGATCGACAAGATCTCCAGGTGTGCATCCTCATTTTTCTTTTGACTTTGGCCTCCATATATTCCCCTTTGCTTGTCCGCGTGTAGCCACCATCTCACGAGATTTCAAGAAAGTGGTTGTCCGAGTGAGATATGGAGATTACGGAGGTTGGTGGCGGTTGTGCAGGTGGTTGCTTCTCGTATGGCAGGTGAGAGAGGCAGAGAAAATTGCCGTGTCGGTGCAAATGAGGGTGATGTTGGGTTTTTTTTCTCTCTCCTTAGGTTACTTATAGGGCGTAGGTGTATGGACTAGCGTGCTACTACCGATTTTGCGCGTGGGCCAAGTGGGCCTTTATGGTTATGGGTTGTGAGCCTGGTAGATAGTTTCAGTTAAGGTTGCACGAGCAGTTAAGTCTCACCCTTTGGTACTTTGGTTAACCCATAAACATTAAAGAGGTTGGGTCGGACTAAACTGGTTGACTGCTTTATTCTTGCGAAAATAAAATTAGATTAGTAAAAACTCTGAATTGCCTTCTAGAAAATGCCATGTTTAAAGTCTCTGGCTGGACTTCCTTCTGTTGGTTCAAAGGTTCCACCCCATATATTTTGATGATAGCAAAAGTATGTGATTAAAGGTGTTTAATCGTGTATCAAGTTGTGCAGCTCACAGGTTCAAAATCAACGAAATTGGAGTTCTCTAACAGAGCGGTCGACCGCTCCAGGTCAGCGGTCGACCATTATGAAAAGAATACTGACGATGTTGTTCAGGTCGATACAGCGGTCGACCGGTCCGTCAAAGCGGTCGATCGCTCCGCATCACAGAACCGAAGTTGCTCTGGAATGAGAAACGATCGACCGCTTCAGGACAGCGGTCGACCGGTCTGTCGCCAACGGATAGTTTTTTTTGTCAGAGCGGTCGACCGGTCCACCATAGCGGTCGACCGCTCCGGGCACAGAACAGAAGTTGCTTCTGAAGCGAGGAACGGTTGACCGCTCCAAGGCAGCGGTCGACCGGTGAAGCT
>LTAE01001250.1:16684-55795 GCA_001647135.1 Pontederia paniculata | reverse complement strand
AACAAGGTCATCAAATCAGAGAATAGTGAAAATAAAATCCTAATCAAAACCCCAAATTAAATTGCAGCGACTACAATTACTCACCTCAGGAAATTACAAGTGAAGAACCAAGAGAAAACATAACTAGAGCAGCATTGAGTTCTCCTCGCCGAGCTCTAGGTGACTATGGCTGTCGATTTCTCCGGTGAACGCGGACGGCGACGAGGTGGAGAGGGAATGGTGGCAGCACCCCCTTTTCCTTTCACCATACGTAGTACTCTGGTTGTGAGGTGGGAAGGAGATGGGTTGTTTCTCTCTCCTTCCCACTTTATAGCTGGCTCTTTCTTTTTTTTTTTTTATTATCTTTCCTGTGAAAAGTCAAGTTTACCTTTATTAAATATAGAAAAATTTGATGGTGTCCTGGGCTGTTTGGGCTTGTTTTAAAGTGGGCTTACACTACAAGTTGGTGAAGCTTGCAAATTAGGCAAACTATCAAACTTTTTCTTCCTTTGACAACATCACGTAATGCTACTCCTTTCGCTCTAGTCCATAATGACTTACAAGGTCCGACTCTCTATTCAAATAGTCAACATGACTTTGTTATTCTTTTAGATGATTTTTTTCTACATTTTCTTGGTTGTATCCTTGAAGAAAGGTGAGATGTGTACACTTATTTCATTTATTTCAATAAAATGGTTGAGTGTCAATTCAATAGAAAAATTCTAACGTTTCAATCAGATGTCGAGGTGAATATCATTCCTTACGGTCCTATTTTCAGCATTTCACCAACAATAAATGTTATTCTATTTTGATACATTTAAATATGTCGTCATGTCGATGATAATCAATATTGTCTATCGCTTATGGTCTAGTCTTTGGCCGCTTCGACAACTTAACATTGACAATGCATTCTTGTATGGTGATCTCCAAAGACATTTTTATTGAATAGCCTCTTGATTTTCTCGATAAAGCACATCCAAACTATGTTTGTCATTTGCAACCTCTAGAGTAATGTATGATGATCTCCATGATACATTTTTATTGTATAACCTCTTGATTTTCTTGATGAAGCACATCCAAAGTATGTTTGTCGTTTGCACCCTCTATAGTTAGAAGCAAACTCCAATGGCATGATTTCATAAGCTTCATCAATCTCTTCTTTCTTTTGGATTCTTGGCATTCGTTACGAATTCTTTGTTATTTGATTATAAATGTCACAATGGTCTTAATTATGTGTTGGTTTATGTGGCTGAGTTAATCACCTCTAGTTCTACTTTTCTCTCATTGAGTTAATTATTACACACTTGGCATCCTTATTTATTATTCGAGATCCTGGGCATCTCATTAATACTTCTCGACCATTAAGGTTTTGCAACAAATGGATGGTAGTCTCAACCTCTCGAAAAAAGTTCATCCAATACTTTGTAGAACAAACATGCAAGCTAGCAAAGTTGTTTGATCATCCATCTCCTTGGCCTCTATCCTAGGGTTAACATCCCTTTATAGCATGATCTAGCAAGCTGAATTGTGTTTCAACTTTCAACTAGTTGCTGAAATGTATGCACAATCTCTAAATGTTAAATGAACTCGTGCTATTTTAGATGTGGACCGGTCAAAAGTCAACCTGAGGCTATAGCATTTTCTTTCATTATAATATAATCTCTTAGTCAACTTAAAAACAATAGACAATTTCACATTCTTCAACAAAGTCTGAATATAACTAATTGATTAATAAAAATCAAATACTTGCTAGATATTTCTTGGATAGTTTTTTAAATACATCCACTAATTTATCCTATATCCATGATATAATTTTTATTAAAATATTCAATAGATACAAAAGGATTCACGGGTGCGCATAACTTAAAATTAATTATTTTGATTCAAAAAATTGAACATCAAACAAACAAATATAATAAAAAATTTATTTAAAAATCTATTGATAAATATTATTAATATTTTATAACCGGATCAGAGCTCGAATCAGACGTCCAACTAGGTCATAGTTGGATTGATTTGATCGGATTGAACTAGATTTTGTTGGAATATTATTATATATAATAATTTATGATATATAACATAGTTAATATTACGTAATATACAAAAAAATAATGCTACCTACTAATAATTCGATATGATATAAAATATTATTTATGTATTTAAAATATCAAAATAATATTGATCGATAAGTTATTATTATATAATAGTAAAGATGTCATATTAATTTATTTTACTTTTAATCACTCTTACTTTTTTTTCATAGTTTACTTTATTTCTGTTGTTGTTTTTTATTTTTCCTATCAATTTTCCTCCTATATTTATTTCGTCTTTACATTTTTCCTAATGTTTTTACTTTTTTCCTTGTATTTCTACAATGTGCTTTCACCTTTTATTTATGTTGAACCTTTTTTTAAAAATATTTATTATCTTTAAAAAATATAGTGCTTAAAGAAAATCATGATGATCAATATATAATTATTTATATAATACTAATAATGTTATATTAATTATTTTGACCCAAATTATTATTAACTTTGCTTTTATTTTATTCAGAAATATTTTATTTCCACATTTTTAATTTTTATTTTTATTTACTTTTCTTATTTATTCTCCTCTCATTTATTTCATATTTTCAATTTTGTTTTTGCCAATTATTTTCCTTTTAGAGATTTTAATGTTTACCTAAAAATCATGATGATTGATATTATTATTTTGTTATACTAATAAGCCATAGTAATTATTTTAATTTAAATTCATGTTAACTTTCCTATTATTTTATTTAGTTTTGATCTATTAACTTACCTTTTCTTTCTTTTTAATTTTCATTTCTTCTCCTTCCATGTATTCTTATTTTCAAATTTGTTTATCTAATTATATTTCTTTTACAGCATTTTTTCTTCTAATTTTATAATAAAATTTTGAATATTTTTTAATTTAAAATCAAACTAATTTTTTCAGTTTGACTCGATTTTATCCGGTTTACATTATTTCCATTTGTTGGACTGCAATCGGATCCAATCAGGCATCAATTCACCGTTCCGATTTTAATATTATACGCGTATTTTTTTTCTTAATATAATAACTAGATATAAAAAGTAGAATGAAATATTAAAATATATATTAGTAAATATTTTAAAACAATGGAGAATGCTCCCACCAAGGTGATATTTTCTCTCTATCAGGACACGACTTGAAGGGCCCCACTCGTGTCGCTTTTTTCTCCTCCATTTGGGCCTCCATTTTGGTGTTCCAGAATCTATCTAATCCTTCACCCATCCATCTTTTCGAGCCTTCTCACTGGTTCCCCTTTCGGATTTATCGGCCTTCGTCGGATCCCTCCTCCGTCCATCTCTTCGTCCCCCTCGGCGGTTTCCACTTCAAGAATCCTGTGTTAGAGCGCTTTCGTCGCGTTTCCACTCTGCTTCTGAAAAGAAAAGGCCAGATTTTTTTGTGTTTGTTTCCCTCCTCCCCTCTTTCGAGGAAAAAAGGTAAAAAAATTGGATTTTTGGGCTCCGGATCGAGCGCTTCTTCGTCTTTGCTCCTGTTTTTTTCAATCTATTGTGCGGCGTCTTGCTTTTTCCGTGAAGAAAGATACGAATTTTACTGCTGGAATTTGCGCCGGAGACAGTTCGGTCCTGCGTATAGCGAGGAGGAAGTATGCCACGTCGTGGTTTGGTTTCGATTTCTGTGGTAAAGTTGGTCTCTTTTCCCGTTGATTCTTGCTTATCTTATTTTGGCTGCGGCAGCAGTGATTGTGCTCGTGGAAAGATCAGGTCTTTCCAACTGGTTCTAGGATTTGGAAAGAGAACTTGGTTTTGGTTTAATTGCGTTTCTTTGTTTCCTGAGTTTGGTTTTCTATCCTTACGTTCATTTGAGAGAAATTCCCTTTATCACCGAGTTTGAGTGAATCTTGAGATCCTTCAGAGCATCAACACAGTGCTGGAAGATGGGTGCTAGGTAGTGTTTTTTGGAGGATTCAGTTGCAATGAAAGGAACAAAGGAAGAGGATAAGATCGCCTCGAGGCCTCTATTTCCAAGACTCCATGTGAACGATACTGATAAAAGTGGGCCACGGGCACCTCCAAGGAACAAGATGGCACTCTATGAGCAGTTTAGCATCCCATCTCAGAGGTTCAATCCAACTCAATCTGTTCTTCCTCTCCCAAATAACTCGACCCCGAATTCTTCAAGCCAGGTGAGCATGTATCTTATATTGACTGGTGCTTTTTATCTGCCGATTTATTGTCTGGAACTGATTAGTTCTAATGTAAGTTTGTAATTCAGTGAATATGTAGGTCTAGCAATGCTGCCAAAGCCTACAAGCGTTCAAATTCTAGCTTATCTAGTAGACTTAAAGAATTTTGAAGCTAGCATTTTTAACATTTGTGCATTTTATGTGCCAGAACATTATTTGTTTCCACTTCTTCTAGGATTTGTGTCTTGAGTCCACCATGTTTCGAAGTTCCTCTTAGTAGTTATCTTTTACCCCTTCAGATAAAAAGCAGTTATTTTTTATATCATTACATTGAGATATATTATTTGATTACCTTTCAACTGTTAGTCCTTTTGGTTGGGATAATTGATCTTTATTTCTGAATAGATAGACTGGGTTTACTTTCCCATAGGAAAATATCAATCGTACAACCATATTATGTTCTGTTCTAGTGCTTGAACAGAACATAATATTAAGCCCAAAGTATATTTATGTCTTCTGCCCAATCCTCCCATTTGCTGCTACATAAATTTCTATGTTATTTGCATTATATGATTGCTTCTGATAACCTTGATGCCAATTATTCTATCACCTAATCATCTGTCTCTAGAACTTTAGAGGAATTTCTCTTTCGGAATTTTTCTTTGGCTGATGTTTGATTGTTCAGTAACAGTTTTGCTACATTTATCAGCTTTCATTAATCAAAGACACTGATAAAGTGCCGTCTGCTATTACAGGGATGCGAAAATGAGAGAAATGTTTTTTCTCCATTTTATATGCTTTCTAAGACATCGAACTATGTGTCCGAGGCTCGTTATTCTAGATCTTCTGATGTAACGCTACATAATATGCCACAGATGGAACTTGAGAGAAGATCTATAAACCATTCAAGCTCTAAAAAATCAGTTTCCACAAGATCAGTTGCTGAAGATAGTTCACTATGCAGGGATGACAAGAGTAAAAAAGTATCTTGTCAGAAGATATTAAATGATATGGATGACTTTAGGGTTCCTACATTTGACGAGTCGGGAAATACTGTACCGCCCAAAAAGGATGTACCTACAACAGAACCAATAAAACCAACTATCTCTAATGCTAATAATGCACGAAAACAATCATCTGCTTCTTTCAGTTCTTCAGCTCAGCATCTAGCTTCTAATAACAAGTCCTCTGAACAAATGAGAACTTCTGACATGAAACTACAAACTTCTGATAGAACACATTATCTGAAAAGGACTAAGGAGGCCTTATTAATTGAAGAACCCCGAGAGAAGTTTTCATCCCAAAAGGTTTTAGAGAGTACAAAAACAGATAGTACTTCATTGGATGGGGATGAGATAAGTAATTTGCATTCTGCTGACAAGTCAATTTGTGGAAATTCCGCCTTGCATCAGGAACCTTGTCATGATGGCGATCTTGTTCATCTCAGGTGCTTGAATGACAATGCAAAAGTTGCCAATGCAGATACTTCAAGTATCAGAAATGAAGTTTGTTATAGAGACTCACCTAATAAAATTCATGGAGATTCAAGATCTTCTGCAAACTTAAACAAAGGCGATGTTTCAAAGGAAAATGTATCACGTAATATGGAAAGAAAGGAAGAAGCATTTGAGACATCAGTAGTAGACACTATGGTGCACTTTGAGATATCTCCGGATGATGTTGTAGGAATAATTGGTCCAAAGCACTTTTGGAAAGCTAGAAGAGCTATCGTGAAGTAAGTACAGTACTTCTTTGGTCTGTTGTGTATCATACTATATAAGACCTTATATATTTTATTGTACACGTATATGAAGTCCACTGCTAATGATAATAGTAAAGACACTTCTGCAAGGTCACCAATTTGGTGCTTCATAAGTTTATATAAATACAGAGAGAAGTTGAAGATGCAAATGATAAGCGTGTGTGTGTGTGCTCTCACGCTAATGATAATAGCAAAGACACTTTCACCACCAATTTGGTGCTCCATAAGTTTATGTACATAGAGACAGAAGTTGAAGATGCAAATGTGTGTGTGTGTGTGTCAATTTTCTTTCATTACTTAATTTTGTACATTTCACAGTTTTCCAATTTAATATAAGGTGATGACTGTCCAAAACCATTAGTCATCCTTTTCCTTCTCAAAAAAATGAAAAATCAGTCCAACTATGTTGTAGATATAATTTTCATAGCAGATTATTTTTATGTGTGTATTTCTTAAAAAAAATAGTTTTACGTGTGTAGGATTTGAACTTTTAGTTAATGAAATGAAACTAAAGCAGAGTGAGTGTTTGTTTTGAAAGTTGTGCAATATACAACTATTTTTTCCTGGATCGTTCTTCTATAAATCATGACATGATGCCCTTCAAAAAAAAAAAAATCATGACATGATAGTTATTTTGCTTATATGTCTTCTTTGATTCGTTTCCTCACAAATTCTAGAGCATATGGACTTTGTTCTGACAAACTACTATTTTAGATGTCATATATTTGTGCATGAAAATAGATCATCACATGGATTAATCTAGAGAAACTGGATATTTTATTTTGTTTTTATATCTTGGTTGCTAGTCTGACATGCATTTTTGAGCTTAATGGTGACAAGATGCTTGTTCTAATCTTTTACAGTCAACAAAGGGTTTTTGCAATACAAGTGTTTGAGCTGCATAGGATAATAAAGGTTAGTTGTTTTAAAGCGTACTTAGGTAGACGATGATTTAACTCAAAGATCATTTATGAATGGACTGACTTAAATATTCTAATTTGTAACAGGTTCAGAAATTGATTGCTGCATCTCCACATCTTCTTCTTGAAGGCAATCTTTATTTAAAAAATTCTCCAATAAAGAAACCGACTAAGATGCCCCTAGCTGAATTTGACTTAAATTCTAAGCTTCTGGCAGTTAAAGAGAAAGATGCTTCAGTAGAGCCACCCCAGAATGTGCAGCCATTAACTGAGGTGACAGCTGTTAGAGAGCCAACTCTTCCTTCTTGTCAGAATGGTATTGATGTAGGTTTCCAGGGTCAGCTTCCAAAGATTAGTCCCTCTCCTGGAAACTCAGTAGCAGCACCGACGGTTCCTGATAACAATCTAAGTCCCTGGTGTTTCCATCCCCCAGCCAATCAGTGGTTAGTTCCTGTTATGTCACCTTCGGAGGGACTGGTCTACAAACCGTATCCAGGACATTGTCCACCTGGTGGTTTCATGGCCCCTGTTTATGGAAATTGCACTCCTTTGGGTGTATCACCTGTTGGCGGAGACTTCATGAACCCAGCTTATGGTTTGCCCTCATCTCATCAGCCACCAAATATGCGTCTTTTAACTAGTCCTACTGCGATTCCGCCTAACTACTTTCCAACACCTTATGGTCTGCCAACAATGAACCCCATCATCTCGCCTTCAGCAGTTGAGCAGGTTAGCTATTTAGGTAGTTCGCAACCAAATGAGCAAGTGGATCAGCGCTCAAGGAACTCGTGTAACATTTCACAACCTAGGAGTGAGGCATCCTCTGCCCGTGTTTGGAAACTAATGGCGTCAAAAGACAGTGAGGTTCATGGAAGCACAGGAAGTAGCCCTTTTGAGAAGTCACAATTAGAAGGAAAAGATGCCTTACAGCTCTTTCCAATGGCTTCATCTAGAAATGACCTCACTCAATTGTCACAATCTCAGGGTAAGGATGGCCAAACTCGTGTAATCAAAGTCGTACCTCATAATCCTAGGTCTGCTACGGAGTCAGCAGCAAGGATTTTCCAATCAATACAAGAAGAGAGGCAACAACAAGATCTGTAAGCTATGCACTCCTGAAGTCTGCTTATAGCATCTATGTGCTCAATGGAATTGTTGCTACAGGTTCTCCCGAACTTGCACTGTTTCGCTATACTGTACCAGTAAATCCCATCAGGCTGTTTTTCATATGTAAATATGGTGCCTGAATACTGTAGCCAACATCTCTTATTTCTTTTTCTTTTTGTCAGATGTTATTCTGTGTGTAATGATTCTAGAGAAATGAATCATGAAATAAAAGCTTTTTTTTTGTAATGCATTAGTGGTAAGGTTGTATACTTCATTTTGTGTGGTAGGAAACCTTGTGCGTGATGTAAAAGAAATATAAGGTTAATTGTAATTTCTTATATCAAGGTTGCATATGCGATTTTTTTCATTTTGTGGCAGGAAAGACTTTTCCTATATGATGTAGTTATGGTTTGCTTTCTCTTTGATTTTCTTTTCTAATAGGTTCAATGTATATCATTTTAATTTGTTGATGAATTGCATATATATATATATATATATATATATATATATATATATTGTTCGCAAAAGGTTTTAGTGGCTAGTTTGTTCCTTCCTATGGCGATTGCTGCAGTTACAAATCTCTGTTTTTATCAAGTGTATTGTATTGGTCATAAGCTGGATGTTGTATCATTTTTTCACCAAACAGTAAATTTTCAAATCAATCCTTAAATTATTGAAATATCCACTTACACCATCTAAACAATTTAAACAAACTTTTATAGTTTTGTTGACTGTAATTTTTTTCTTTATCTAATTACATGTTTACTCTTTGTTATGATTTTATAAAATACCTATTTCTTTTATTATTTTGTTTTTCTGATGTCAATGTTTTGTATAATATTATTTTTATGTGTATTCATGATTTAGGGGAGCAATGTAATATATGCCCAAAATAAAAGAAAACATAAAAGAGAAAAAGAAAAAGAAAAGTGAGAGGGATCATAACCATGTGTCAAAGAGCTCATTGGACCTCTCATTCCACTAAAACACATCTCTCTCCCATTATATAAATCCTTGATCAGTTTTTTTTGTACTCTTTTCTCTCTTTTTTTCTCACACAACTCACTTTGGAAACTCAGTCCAACGTTATACCCGAATTTGAGCTTGATCACCTTCAATTTCAGAAGCAAATCAAGAAGAAGAATAAGGGGAATTGAGTCAAGAACTAAGAGAAGGAAGCAAGCAATTGCAAGAGGGATTTTAGGATATCAAAGGTAGGTAAATGTTATTGATGTATTTTGTCCAAAGATTATGGTTCAAGACGTTATATGACTCAATTTCTGTTTAGGACACTTATGAATAAAGTTTTCCTTGTTCTAACTCATCTTTATGCTTTTTTGAGAATTAGGGTCCATATGTTAGCATTGATCAAATTGAGACTATTCTAAGTATAATTTAGTGAGCATGTTATCGTATTGAACCTCCATTAATTATTGAATTGACGAAATCGATAACTTAGAGAAGAACCCTAGGATTCACATTTTTATTTTCTAAAATCGCGCAAGTCGATCGACCGACCCTGACCCAAAATCGTTTTATCATATAGTATTTAAAGTTATCGATTCCAATGATTGATAACATAGTTCACATGTTGCATGCTCAGCCCTAATAGGTTAAATTATTAATGTTTGATGTATTGATTGATTGAAATTGCAATTGGACGAATTAATTGGGCGTCTGCCGAATTGGAGGACTTGTCCTCATATTGTATTGACCCAGACGTGAGATTTGTGGATTGATTCACTCAGAGACCACGGGAGCTAGTGAGTCCCATGATTTAGCTAACCGTAATGACGACAAGTTACCCCAATATGCAATTATCGAATTAACTCATTAAAATAGATTGAATTGAATATAAGGTTGTCCATTTGATGGTTGATGGATTGAGGTTCATGGAACCTATTGATTGATTAACATTGATAGATCACAGATCCATATTGATATTGTATGGGGACGACTTCATATAGGGACAGCTATATGGGGACAGATTGAGGAAGTCACAAAAAGGGGGACTTTTGATCATCAAATGATAAAAAATAAGATAAGTCTAGTATGAACACATATTGTTATTGATATTGAACATTAGGATGCCTAATATATTGAGTGTTCATGTTAGTCATTATTTATTAATATGAAAATGATGTCGTTATCAAGATATAACAACTTAATTATTATTGTTCATTGACATATTGATACATGCTTATAGTGATCTTATGACATGTTGTTATCGTTATTGTTTTACATACTGTGCGAAAACTCATGGATTTTGCCCCTGCATTGGATCCTATAGGTCGATAGGATCAAGTATGGATGGTGGCACTGCTTTGACAAAAGGTTGCATATGGCAAGTTAAGTATCAAGTCAAGTGTCTTGTACGGCCAATTAGTAGGTCTCTTTTCTTATTTCAAGTATATCGAGTTTGTTATACGAGTTATGAGCTCAAACTATGTGTAAGCCATGGGCTTTGAAGTTGTATGTTAATCTTATGTGTTCTTATGACAACGTAGTGAAGTTATGAATCGTTTTTCGCTGCTGTTATATTACTAATTTTTATCGCCTTCCACTATTATAGTGTATAGTATTCTTGTACCGGCATGAGAGCCACCTCGACGTGTGTCGGATATCGATTTGACCACGTGTGGGGCGCGCTCGCAGGGCATTACAAGCAAAGCGAAAACAATGGAAAGGAACAAGGTTTTCAAGTTCGAGTTTCTACCTAGATTCGTTTTAGAGGGGGGTAGATTCGTATCGTAAATTTGATACGTAAATACGTAGAGTTTATATACAATATTAATTTAATAATAATAACTTACAAAATCATATCAAATATATTATTTTTTAAAAAATAGATCAAAATGACATTAATAATAAATTAAAATTCATAAATCACACAAACTCGTAAAAAAAAATCATCTACAATTCATTCTAAGATTGTCAAGTTCCAACATATGTTCAATTAATGTTGTATAAATTCATATTGTCTATCAAACAAATATACATATAAAATAATTACTACATTTTTCAAGATATATTTTATTTTTTTTAATTATTATTATATTGTCTTCGTTATCATAATGATCTTGCCATACTAATTAATTCTTATAATATATTTGTTCATCATATTATTTTTTTATTTAAGAATTATGGTAAAAAAATGAAATAGTAAATAATAAATTATTTGACAAACTAATATTAATATACAACTTACAATAATGCTATATTATTTTATTTTATTACTATATATTATAATTTACTACAACATACTAGTAAATTATAAAAATAGAACAACAATGGTAAAAAAGAATAAAAGAGAAAAAAAATTAAAAAAACTAGAAAATAAACAAATTTATATAGAAGATTGCTTAAAAATATACAAATGTTGTAGGTAATAAGATATGAACTCATAATTAGTTGCATTTTCACACCCCACTAACGAAAAAGTCACTATAACACTTGTGTCGTAAAGTCGTTGATTCCTTGTTGATACGTATAAAAATTTTTAACGAGTAAAAAATGTTATCAAATCAGTATTTACCTATATTTAACTTTCTACGTCGAGTTAATTTGTTTTATGGATCGTAGAAACTAGAAATGTAAACTCATAAGATTTTAAGTACTAAAACTAATTTTTAACAACCTTGGAAAGGAAATTAATTTGTTATCAAATGTATATGAAAGAAAAGGCCTTTGCAGATTAATTCTTTTTCATATTTAATTTAACGGATGATAATTTTTTTATTAACTTAAGCGAATCTATTACTCTACCCTAACTCAATCCAATCTGATTTTAAGAGTCATGCCCTTTCGAAGTCATCTCTGACCTAGGAGTTGGAGAGCATAGTCGGAGTTGTTATCGGGGAAGTGGTCGTTGTGGGAGCGGGGCAAAGTTGTTGGTCGGGGCCATAATTTCGACAAAACAATATCTTCAAGCCTCAACTCTTTTTGTTCTCTCTCGTAAATAGGAAAAAAAATTCACTCTAGCTTGGCTCGAAAGAATGACAACGATGCCTAGATTTTGGACCTTCAGTAGACTAGTAATTTAGTATTTTGATAAAAACAATTAAGATACCTAAAATATCATGTGCTAAATTAAAAAAAATGTAGACACATATATATAAAAAATTATTTATGTATTAGACTAATATTACTAAAAGGTTAAACCTTTCTACCATGGCCAACGCCCATTGACAACAAAAGAAAATGAATTTGACCAATGTAAATTTAGAAAGAAATCGTGTGTATCCTAATAGCGTGAAAGCAATCAACACGATCAATTTTCTATATTTCACCATTTTAGGATTTTTTTTCAATGATGTTTTTTTTTGTTTGTAAAAAAAATTAAAATAATTTATTCATTAAATGTCACTCCTATTGCTACCAAATTTATCTTAAAATATACACATATTAATTTGTCTTAAAAAAATTAAAACGATTTCGAGTTAATAATAATATAATAAATAAAATAATAATACGAAAACATACAAGAATCTATCCGATAATATCCTAAATTTGGAAACCTAATTGCAAATCTAGGAGCAGATTGCGCCAACCTTTTTCCTCGCGGGGCCCACTCGCCCCGCTTTTTGCACTTTTGTCTCAAAGCAAACCTTCCATTTGGTCCTCTCCTCTTTTGGTATCCCGGAAGGAAATCTAATCCTCCACCTCATTTCATATCTATCTCACTCTTCCCTTTTCCGATTTTTCGCCCTCCTCCGTCCATCTCGTCCCTTCGCGGGAGTTCTTCGGTAGAGCGCTGCGTCGGGTTTCCTTCCTTGCTACGAAAGCAAAAAGATCGGACCTTTTTGGTTGGTTTCCTTCCTCCTTGTTTTCGAGAAAAAAAAGATTTAATTTTTCGGGCCGGGATCCGCGAAACCTACTTTTTTTTTTCTTCTTGCGGTGATCCACTAGGGGTTATCTTTCTTTTTGCTTGAAGAAAGATCGGTTTTTTACTGCTGGATTTTGCCGCCGATCTGTTCGGTTCTGCGCAGCTCTTAGAATTTCAGCGTAAAAAAAATTGCGTCTTTTTTAAGTTTGATTCTGGTGAGGAAGTGTGCCACGTCGTTGGTTTGGTCTCGATATCAGTGGTAGTAAAGTTGGAGTTTTGCCGCTTTGAGTTTTGCTTCTCGTGTTCTTGGCCGCTGCAACCACTGCAAAAGTTGGTGAAATATTGGATTCTGGTGCCGAAAAGACTAATAAGAGATCGGTGATAAGGTTTTGGTAGCGTGGTTGTGCTCGTGGAACCATCTGTTGTTTCCGCTGGTTTCGGGCCTTCGAAATAGAATTCTGTGTTCGTTTAGCGTTTCTTTGGCTCTTGGTGGTGCTTTTTTTTTTAATTTATTCTTTCGGTCGAGGGAAACTCCGTTGGTCTCTGAGTTTGAGTGAATCTTGAGTTCCTGGGAATGGAAATGGGTGCTGCGTAGTGTGTTTTCGAGGAGGATTCCGCGGCAATGAAAGGAACAAAGGCAGAGGATAAGATTGCCCCAAGGCCTCTGTTTCCCAGGCTCCATGTGAACGATACTGATAAAGGGGGTCCGAGGGCGCCTCCCAGGAACAAGATGGCACTCTATGAGCAGTTTAGCATCCCTTCTCAGAGATTCAATCCTTCTTCATCTGTGCCCCTCCCAAGTAACTCGAGCCCTTCAAATTCTTCAAGCCAGGTGAGCATGCGTCTCCTGTTTACTCATGGATTTACTATCTGGATCTGATTAGTTCTATTGCAGTTCTGTGAATAGTTAGATCTGGATGCGCTGCCAAGGCTTATCAGTGTTCAAATTCTATTTTGTCTTGTAGAATTATAGAAGTTTCAACCTAGCATTCTGAATTTTTATGCATTTTTTATCAGGACACTATTTGTTTCTGCCTCCTCTAGGATTTTTATCTTTAGTGCACTAATATTTCATGTTCCTCTTGGATTGTTACATTGAGTTGTAGTAATTGATTGGCTTCCAAATATTAACGACTTTTTTGTTAGGGTAATTGATTTTCATTCTGAATAGTTAGACTTACTCTGGGTCTATTTTCATAGGAAATATTGACTATGAAAACATATTATCTTCTATTATAGTGCTTGGTCAACTCAGTCTAGCTTGCATATTCAAGTGAACTGTTGTTTCTTTCTTGATCCTTCTATTTGCTGCTTCATAAATTTCCATGTTATTTGAATTATAAGATTGTTTCCAATAACCTTGATGTTGTGCAATAATTCTATCACCTAATGATCTGCGTCAAGTATTTTAAAGGAGTTTCTCTTCTGAAATTTTCCTTTTGCTATTATTTGATTGTTCAGTAACAGTTGTTGCTACATTTATCAAAACTTTCATTAACACAGGATACTGATAAAAATGTCACCTTCTATTATAGGGACATGTAAGTGAGAGAAATTATTTTTCTCCATTTTATATGGCTTCTAGCAAATTGAACCATGCTCCAGAGGCTCGTTATTCTAGATCTTCTGATGTAATGCAACAAAATAAGCCACAGATGGAATTTGAGAGAAGATCGATGGACCATTCAAGCTCTAAAAATTCATTTGGCACAAGGTCAGTTGCTGAAGGTAGTTCACTATGCAAGCATGACAAGAACAGAAAAGTAACTTGTGAGAAGAAATTAGATGATATGGATGACTTTAGGGTTCCCACATTTGTTGAGTCGGGAAATACTCTACCGCCCACAAAAGATTCACCTACAACACCACCAGTAAAACCAACAGCCTCTAATGTTAGCAATGACAGGAAACAATCATTTGCTTCTTTCAGTTATTCAACTCAGTATCCAGCTCCTAATAACAAGTCCTCTGAACTAATAAGAACCTCTGAGATACCACATTATCACAAAAGGACTAAAGAGGCCTTATTAACTGAAGGACGGCAAGAGAAATTTGCATCCCAAAAGGTTACAGAGAGTACAAAGACATATACTACTACTTCGGATGGGGATGAGTTGTCTAATTTACATTCTGCTGATAAGTCAAATTGTGGAAATGCAGCCTTACATCAAGAATCTTTTCATGATGGTGATCCTGTTCATCTCAGGCAGCTGAATGACAATGCAAAAGTTGCAAATGCAGATACTTCAAGCATCAGAAGTGAAGTTTGTTATAGTGAGTCACCAAATAAAATACATGGAGGTTCAAGGTCTTCCGTGAACTTAAAAAAGGGCAATGTTTCAAAGGAAAATGGGTCAGTTAATATGGAAAGAAAGGAAGAAGCATCTGAGGCCTCAGTAGTGGATACGGTGGTGCATTTTGAGGTATCTCCAGATGATGTTGTCGGATTAATTGGTCCAAAGCACTTCTGGAAAGCTAGAAGAGCTATTGTGAAGTAAGTGTCCATTCTTTTTTGGTTGATTGTGTAGCGTATTTCATTAGATTCTAGAAACTCTCTTTCTTTTCTGAGGACCTCATATCTTAAATTGTACACGTTGAATGAAGTCCCCTGTTAATTATGATGGTAATGGTACTTCTGGTTCCATTTAATGCATTACATTATTTTGTGCCACAAATTTGCTACTACATATAGGCATTTCTTTCTGCAAACATAGGTGAAAATAAACCTCTTGTTATGTTTCTTGTTTTTTATTCTCTTTGTAACTTCAATATCTGAAGTTTAATTATATCACTATTTGCTGATATTTTGTTGGTAGAGTTGCCGTGCAAGAGTCGCTCCTTTACAACTTTCTATATTACTAAGTTATGTCATGGATTAAGAAGATTCATCAGCTTACATAGACAAGTTGAAGCTGCAATTGGCATAAATGATTATTTCACTAGGTTAATAAGTACATTGCATTATATATAAACTGAAAAAGTCTTCAGAGCAGACGTACTTACGGCTAACAGGAATAAGCATAATAGTCCTACCCTGCAGCTTAAAAGTTCTGTGGTTTATACTGTTGCAATATACTCAGTTTTCTGTTACTTTATCATACAAAATGGTTCACTACCCTATCCCAGTACTCATCCTTTTCCTTCTTCAAAGAAAATGATTAATTGCTTTTGATTTTGGTCAGATTAGCAGAGGCATCAAAATCTTGTTCATAAAATCAACCCAAAATATGTTTGCTGATAAAGATGCCTCAAAAATCTTTATTCCATTCAAACTATATTTTAGAGATAATTTTCATTTCAGATTTAGTTTTACATGTCTAGACTTTGAATTTTCATTAATGGATATGTGGAAGGATTTAGTTAGAGACATTTATAATTAATTGCAGAATTTAATAGCTAACGTTCATGGAAAATGATAATGACAGATGTAGTGCAAGTTAAAGGTAATTAAATGTTAGAATTTATGCTGATACTTGATGCACATGGTTGCCATGAATCATATGATTAGTTGGTCGGATTAAAGTTGTCTAATTTGAAATATATATGCAAGAGATTTAATCTAATAATCATTTAAGATGAGGGACTATTAAAGAAACGAAAATGATGAATAGTTGGAGTAATTGATAACTTAATTTGGAGAGCTATAAACTTGCAACATAACCAATTAATAAATGGTTTATCACCAACTGAGTCAAAGTAATACAATTATGTTTATATATAGATATACTATGAGTGTATGATCAGTTACCATTTTAGAGATTTGTCCTCAATCATTTGTCTGGATAGTTCCTCTATGAATCATGAAAGATTATTTCCTTTGCGTATATCCCTTCTTTGATGGGTTTCCTTATAAATGTTAAAGCACATGACTTTTTGTTTTGGCATACTGCTATAGTAGTTAATATATTCTTCGTGCATAAAAATAAATCGTCACATAATTCCGAGGCCCATGTCTCCTTTTCACCACCGAAAAAAAAAGCATCACATGGATTAATTTAGAGAAACTGCATCTTCTAATTTTAATATGGTTGCTAGTTCGTCATGTATTTTTGAGCTTCGTGGTGACAAGATGCTTGTTTTTGTCTTTCTACAGTCAACAAAGGGTGTTTGCAATACAAGTGTTTGAGCTGCATAGAATAATAAAGGTTAGTTTCTTTCGAACCTATTTTTGTAGTGTCAAGACAATTCTAGCACAACGCTAGTTTGAGTTATGACTGATTGACATAGATATTGTATTTGGCACAGGTTCAGAAATTAATAGCTGCATCTCCACATCTGCTTCTTGAAGGCAATCTTTATTTAGAGAATTCTCCAATACAGAAACCGACTAAAGTAACCTTAACTGAATGTAACTTGAATTCCAAACTACTGGCAGTTAAGGAGAAAGATGCTTCCAACGAGCCAACCCAGAATGTGCAAACAATAACTGAGATATCTGCTAAAGATCAGGCAAATGGAGTAGATGGATGTCTCCAGGTTCAGCTTCCAAATATTGCTCCCTCCCCTGGAAACCATCTACCTGCAACAAGAGTTCCTGATAACAAGCTAAGTCCCTGGTGTTTCCATCCCCCGGCAAACCAATGGTTAGTTCCTGTTATGTCACCTTCAGAGGGACTTGTTTACAAACCGTATGCAGGACAATGTCCGCCTGGTGGTTTCATGGCCCCTGTTTATGGAAGTTGTGCTCCTTTGGGTGTATCTCCTGTTGGTGGAGACTTCATGAATCCAGCTTATGTTGTGCCCTCATCTCACCAGCCACCAAATATGCATCTTTTATCTAGTACTACTGCAATTCCACCTAACTACTTTCCAACACCTTATAGTCTGCCAACAATGAACATGATCATCCCCCCTTCAGCAGTTGAGGAGGTTAGCTATTTTGATAGTTCACAGCCTAATGGACAAGCCGATCAGCGCTCAAGGAACTCGTGCAACATGCCTCAACCAAGGAGTGAGGCATCCTCTGGTCGCCTTTGGAAATTAATGGCATCAAGGGACAGTGAGGTAATGGGAAGCACTGGAAGTAGCCCTCTTGAGAAGGCACAAGTGGATGGAAAAGATGCCTTACCGCTCTTTCCGATGGCTTCATCTGGAAACGACCTCACTCGCCTCTCACGTTCTCATGGTAAGGACGGTCGAACTCGTGTAATTAAAGTTGTACCTCACAATCCTAGGTCTGCTACAGAATCAGCAGCAAGGATTTTCCAATCAATACAGGAAGAGAGGCAACAACAAGATCTGTAAGCCATGCACTTCCTGGAAAAGTGCCTATGTTACTGGATCTATGTGCTCAATGGAAGTTACGTTGCCACAGGTTCTCCTGCCTCCCCTGTTTCTCTATACTACTGTACCAGTAAAATCATATCAGGCCGTCTGTCTTTGAGGTGTAAATATAGTGCCTGATTACTGTAAGCCAACAACTTGTATTTCTTTAAATTTTTTGTCAGTGATATTTCATCTCTAATGGTTTTGGAGAACTGAAATATAAAATAATTAAGCTTGTTTGTGTTTGGCAATGTTGATAAACAGAAAGCAAATATTTGAAAATTAGGCCCTTATTTTTCTAATTTATAAGCTTAAAAAAGCACGGATTCCAATTTATATTTTTTTACTTATAAGTTGTTTTGTAAAATTAGTTAACTCGTCTTATATCTCTAATTTTCTAAATATTTCCACCACATAAAATATTATTTATTCTCATTTCTTTCGGCTCAACTAACATCGAAGGGTCAGTCTCCATATTTGAAAATCCATGACATCGCCTTGCTCTTTTTCGAAAGCATAGTTCTTTCCTTTTTTTATTTTTATTTGGTTAAATATTTTTATATATTAATATTGATATATATATATATATATGTACATTAAATAATATTATTTATATTTATATATTTGATTAAATTAAAATATATTTTAGTTTATAAATTTGAAGGGCATTTGAATCTTTTAATTATAAACGCAATTTATCAGTCATTTTATTATCAAACAATATACGACTTACTATTATTATGAATCCATATATTCAAACATAATTATTATCTTCTAAAATTAACTTCAACACGTGCTTATTAAAACTATAATTGATCAGTTAAATCAAATGGGTCATTAGTGATAAGGTTGTACACTTAGGGCCTGTTTGGCTTAGCTGATAAAAAATACTTGATAAGTACTAATGCTGATAAGCAATTTAAATGATGATACTTATTTTAAAATATAAGTAGTTACATGTTTAGATAAAAGTGCTGATAATATCAATAAGTAGTTATAATGTTTGTTAAAATAAATATTGACTAATATACTCTTAAAGTTATATGATAACAATATTAAAAGATATGGATAAAGGAGTAATATAGTTGGTTAAAATTAATAAGTCAACAACTTTAAAAATAAGCAGGGGGGACCTTGCTTATTTTTTTTCAACTTATAAGTAATTATCTAACAACTTATAAGTAAATATTTTTAGTTACCAAACATGGAGACATTCTAAAAATTATTTATAAGTAGTTTTAGCCTACTTATAAGCTTAGCCAAATAGGCCCTTAATATTGTTTGGCCGGAAGTCTTGTGTATGATGTAAAAGATGATTAATTAAATATAATAAGGTTGCATATATGATTTTTCATTTTTCTGTATAAAAACTTTTTCTTTAAATTTTCGGTGCATAATGTTGATGTGGTTAATTGATTATAAGAAGTTTCATATATGACATAACTTTGAGTAATTAGTCCTATGTATGTACCGTGCCAGGAGATTGTCTTAGTTCTAAATAACGAAAATTAAAATGCGCAAAAAAGGTTAATGAGTACGCTCTACACACTTTGGATAGCGCCTAGGAAGAACTTTCGAGACTGTCAGAATATTAGTCGCAGGTAAGAAAGGTCGATAATGCAGTGATATGAACAAGTATGAAGTTAATATACTTTGAAAATGTTGGATTGACATTATTATGCAAGATTTATATAATATATCGAATCCACGGATTTCTTTTGAAGAACCTCGGTCACTACCTTCTAGTTGGTCGACATCGGAATGCGAGAAAGAGATCCGAAATCTACTTAAAATAGACCTAATAGCCACCTTGGGTCAAGGCCCTCACGACATACGACCCATACATCACAAGTCTGCAGAACTGACGATGGGGTTACTATCCGATCATGTGTAAGCACAAGGAGATGAATAATCGTCCAAACACACACTAGACACTAAGAAAACAGATAAATTCCTCGCAGTTGCAGAAACATAAGAACATTTAGTGTCGAACTTAAAGAAACTAAAATCAAACCAATGAAATCATAACTATGAACACTCGAACCCATGAATGTCCATCAGTCTAGGCATATCATCCAATGAAATCCAACATAAAACGAGAAAGATAACTAGAAGTAACCTCTCGATTCAAATTTGATTTCATCATACCAGAAAATTCCTCATAGATCAAACAAATTCATGAAAAAGAAACTAAATCAAATGAGTTCATAAAATGAAAATCTGAAATAGTTCAACAAGTCCAAACCAAGTCATGATCTCATCCGTCATCCCCTAACAACTGACTGTAAAATTATCCTATTAGTTACACATCATCATCATCATCATCATCATCATCATCATCATCAAACTAAGAGTGTTAAGTTTAGAAGTTCTCATAAGTTCTTCTATGCAATATTCTTCTTGTCTTGTGATGGTTCTCCTCCTCCTTGTCCTAATGAGCCGATGGAATGAAATGATCGGAATATGGTTGTTTTGCGTTTTTGGCTTTGTTTATCCTCTTAATATTGTGTTGACATGTGTCCCCTTCTGTTCAACTGAAAATTATTTCCTATTACTCATCCTTGTCAATCATGAGTTGTCTTGATTCTCTTTCCTTTTTAGCAGCTTCGTCGTTTGGCAATTTGACATGTTGGGTTGTGAAACTTCTTCGAGTGGGGGTGTGAAAGCTCCTTTCTCTTCAAAAGCCCTGCAAATAGTAGCAAAAAGTAGCATCAACTAGTTCTAAATGCACAAATTGCCAAAATTTGAACATGGTGTAGCTATATTTTTCTAACAAGAGATAAATGAGCCTAAAGTAGGCATGGTGGGTCGAAAGAAGACCTAAAAATGATGTTAATTACTGCTTTAAAATCAAATATCATGCACTTTATGTGTCACATCAGCTAGCAAGTGCACTAATCGTTCGAGTACAAAATTACCGATCCCATGAAGAACAATACTGAACTATCTAACTTTATATGTTAATATGAGACAACAAGGTATAGGTTGAGTTCAGTTTTAGAAAATTTAAAATAAAAATTTACCAACTAATGCTAATGATGACTAGACCCTGGACAACAATGATGATTAGGAATAATGATTGCAGACCCTACAAAAATTTGTCACAAGATGATACCAAACAATTGAGTCTTCAGATGGATAAGGGACGCTTATGGTTATTACCTCCTTTAACGGGTAAATCAACCATTCAGATGATGAACAACCTTGAGGCTATTCCTTAACAGCCCTACCCTGTAGTTATTATCACAAGATGCGTAATTTGTCTCCCTAAACTATCAAATCACCCTTAACGAGTTGTTTTGACATACCACAAACTAAAATAGTCCTTAACGAATCAATATAGTAGGATATGAATTGTAATATGATAATCGACCACACTGCACAATTAATGATCAATAAAATCTATTCAAAATCTCAAGTAATCATGTTCATGAAGAAACAAAATAAAATTAATGATGAAAACTAATTAAGGTCTATAGGTTTTAATCCTAGCAAATAAACTATTACAATCAACTTCTTAGATAAATCAATTAAAAGTAAAATAAATTCGTCCCAATAGAAAGTAGAATAAGGGATTACTCTTTTGGACTTCGAGCATGTGCTGAACGATCTTCTTAACGAGTGTACCTATCACCCTCCTTCTCGATAGCTTTTCAAAGTGCTCCTTCATTCTTGACTCCAAAGTGCAAGTTAACGACTCCTACCATGCATCTCAACGCCTTCAAAGAGTATCTTTTATAGCCCCAACACCTTATATTAGGTTTTCTAAGGTTTAGGGCATACCGCACATATTTTCATATGAACTCTTTGTTTAAATTCGTACTTAGACCAATGGTTGTGATAAAACTTGTAAAGTACCTTCATATCTTCATAAAACTATTTCTACTCGTTCTCCAAGGCTTTAGAATTGATAGGAGACATTCTAGCTTTTAAACTCCTTCAAAAATTTCCAAATAGACGCTTATGAACTTCCATCATGACCCGTGATAGTGTGTTACGACCTATAAATACTAAAATCTTTATATCAACTCATAACGTCACGACCTGGGATAGTGAGTTCGAACCCGCGACTTCTGGCGTGACAGACCAGCACTCTAACCAACTGAGCTATTTCCCCCTTTCGTCACTACTGTCGATTCAAAAGTCACCCTATTTTGGAATTCTACGCGTGACTCATGCACTCTTCAGGTCTGGCATGTGTAATTTCCGAGACTCACAGTCCGTGATGACATCTAACAACATGTGACTCTAAATCCTTCAATTCGCTCCGCGTTGTCCAAGTTGTGAACTCCTATAATACCTCGTGATGGTGAAAGGTAATGGCCCGTGATGGATATCACGACCTATTACATGTATGTGCTGAAAATTTTGATTGTTCATCAGGTCGTGATTGCCGATGTTACGATCGCGACTTTGGATTCACGCCCCATTATGCTCTTCACGAGCCATACAAACTGATGTAAAATAGTTTGGGCTTGTTATCAAGGTCGTGAAGCTTCGTTACGGCTCGTTACACTTCAATGCTGATCTACGAGCTCTTTGTCACGACTTGTGATATCTATAACGACCCGTGAAATGATCACTTTTGGGTCTTTTGAGTTATGAATGGACTCTTTTTCATTGTTTGATCTTTACAAGCCTTTCCTTAGTCTCTCCATATAGTTTTTCTGCAAAACAAACATTGAAATAGGTGGAGATTCTATACTCGAAGAAATATAGAAAAATAAGTACCAAAATAGATGCATGCTATGCCAAATTATTCAAAATTATGCCTAATGCAAGTCTAAAAATATGTTGGAGTATGCATGCATCAATAATATTACCCATATATGCAAAGTCCTACATGTCATGCATATAACATCAACATAAGATGGAATATATCATACAATTTTAATCCACACTTATGACCAACATATGACAGTTAATCTTTTCTTTACTTTATCTTCTTGGTCATTTATGCTCATTAACTTAACTTTAAGTCTATCTTTCATATTACTTACTTTCTTATATTTCTTAGGCATTATCATTATAATGCACATTTAATTCATCATACTTTACTTTATTTGGCATTATTGATATAATACATCATATACTTAATATTATCGATATGATTTATCTTAGACATGAATATCATACTTACCATTGACTTTCAATATTCATAGCTCCTTTAACTTAACTTCATCATTCATGTCTCTTTCTTTATCTTTCATTTTCTTATCATGTGACATATTAAAAATTAATCTTTTAATTTCTCATAAGTCGTCATCGCGTCACATGTCATTTTTATGATCGTATCTTGATTAAGGGTCATGGTCATAGGCACATCTCATTATTTAGATTGATCATATCAATGATACACTTTGCACCCTTCATATTGCAGCTCTTGGGGCATGAAAAACTAACACATCAATCAATGTACTAGACTTAATTTCCTAAGAAGCTCATACACCATTTTCGGTGCCGAATTTAACTTCTCCATCTTCTTATTTAGGTGTGCTTAGATTTATCTTAATCTATCTTTTAGTTATAATATATCAGTCAACAATACAAGTATTACATGTTTCATCTTTTAAGCCTTATTTCTGACTAAGCATGCTTAATGACTTTTAGGTGCTTGCAATACTCAATCTAGATCATTACTTTACATATACAAGAACTTACTTGCATTCTAATCATAATATGTATATAAATGTGTGATTTCAATTCAATTTATTACTCTAAAGGTCATATACCAAACTTGCATGCATCAAACAATTAAAACACCAACTTTTTAAATGTGGGTGTGTTAAAATCCTGAACCGTTGATCGCTTTGGAGAAACAGTTGACCCTGGTCCACCTAGAATCCCTTGTTCGCTAATTAGTTTTCATACTGGTTAATTATTTCTTTACATCGATTGACCGCTCCATCACATAATAGATCATTCTCCAATTCACTCCATAGCGGTTGATCGTTTCTTCGCATAGTCGACTGTTCCGTCCTAGAAACTACAGATCACATTTTGTTTTGTCTTAAATTGTTCTAACTTTGTTCAAAATGTATTGAGTATCTTCTAGCATGATTCTCCTATATTCCATTAGCATAATCAAAAGCATTTTCATACGAATCGTTCGGATCATGTACCAAACAAAGTATATACTTCATGAAATCTGCATAACACTGACACATTTCATCAAATATTTTGTAAGCATAAAATGCATTGTTCATATAAAGTGCCTTAACATATAAAGACCTATTTATGAACACTAGTGTGCACATAAATCTTATCTTCCATCTCTTCTTATGCAATTCTCTTCAATTACATTACGTGATCAAATTAGATCCCCTTACATGTACCTTTCTTAGATGCCCTCTTGAAATCTTTCTCCTTCTAATATTTTCTTCCTATTCTCCTAAGTTTCTCCTTCTCCTTTTAGCTGAAATTCAGAAGAGGTGTGAGCTTGAGTCTTCCTTCCTCGTTCGGTGATACAAACAAGGGAATAAAATTTTCAAATTATGATTAGAGAGAAATTGCTGAGCTTTGGGTTTATATATAAAGATATGTGGGTGAATTTCAGGGTGCCATATGTACTCATGATAGGTCACTCAACTGGGGTTCCTTTTCGTCCATGTCATATGAAGATATTAAAGATGTCATGTTAGCAAAATATTTTTAGCATAACATATCAATAACATAATACTAAACTATAAATATAACATAGTCATAAAGATTAAATAAATAAGGAGCAATGACCCAGAGGCGGCACCGACTGAATGGACGCCGCCCCTTTTTGTTTGTTTTATTATTATTTATATTTTTTATAACTTAATATTATTTTATGAATATATTATGTTAAAATATGTTGCTGATGTGCCATTTTGAATATATTTCGGGTGATATGGCCCAAGTGGTTAGCAGAAATGAAGTGCACGGTGTAAACGAACAGGTGAATCACAAGACTGTTTTTGAGCTGTGAGCATCCCATTTGAGGCCTCCAAAGGACATGGGCAACGGGCTTGGGCTGTTCTTTTTTCTTTTCATTTTTTTCTTCTTTTCGTGAATTATAATATTATAACTTTCATATGCTTAATAATATGGAATATTTTTTTCTCAAGTTGCTTTTTTCTTGTTGATCATCTTTTGCTTGAATAATATTTTCGAATGAGGTATATATAATTGTGTATGTCACTTGTATTATCTCATTTGATTAATTATCAAATTTCTCATATAACTTATAAGATGTAATAATATATGTTCATCGAACTAATCCAACAATTTAAACTAATACATAGATTAAAAAAATTTGATCGTGAAATTAATAAAATAATAAAAAAATTGATCACGACCATTGAATAATCCTGAACATGATAGAGCTCACTATTTAATTATTGAAATAAATTAATAAATAGTTTTGTGTCAATTAAAAGAATAAAAAAAGTAGTTCTATATATCCGGTGTAAGAAGGTTGCTTTACTTTTTCATTTTTCTCTTTTAGAATAGTCTTCCAACTATTATGGTTCCCATTTTAATTCTACAATTTTACTTTATAATAAAATTGACAAAAAGCGTAACATTTTAACATGTAATGGAAGCATGCCCAAGTAGCATTATCCAACTTTTTTCAATACATATATTAAGATATTCTAAATTTTGTATATAAATATAAATTTGAATTTTTTTTATTTTTTGCTTTTGAAATGGCATGCTGGCCTCTCTGCATTGCTTCTCGAATTCACATTAATAATGCCAAAGGATAAGTAATTTAATTGCGACCTAGATGGCTACAAGTTAAGTGCAGTACACGCAACCACATGAAGAAAAGAACCTTGAAGCATAATACTGACTAATACACAGCACCAGATGGATTAATAGGAAATTCAAGGAAGCCATTTACTTGACCAGAAGGCCTAATTTGTTTGACTTACATAATTTATATAAGTTGATATATAATGGAAAACAATGATGACATAAAAAGATTGAATGCCCAACCATTTACATAGGCCAAACTCATAGTTGATTATGAGGTGATAACTTGAAGTTCAATTGCTCAGAACCAATCAATTACCAATACCAGTATCTTCAAAGGATAATCATTTGAGGATTTCTCCAGCTTTCTAGCATTCTATTCACATTGCAGGAGGATCATAAACAGGATCTTCGCTATATGCGGTAGGAATAGAGTTCTTGGCATAAAGGAAATCTGTTTCACGGTCTCTTAAGCACTGAAACCCATGCGAAGGGAACTCCAGTGGTTAGAAGGAACAGTTGGGCATGCCTGAGAAGCCACTTCAGCCATCTTCTCCTTTCGAACACCTGCATTGCAAAAGTTTGCTAGAGAACGCATGTGTTTCATCCCATACTGAGATAAAGATCCGCAGTATGTTTCAAAAGTTCGCACCTGCAAGTTGCAAAGAACAGTAATTTGATTATGATCTAGTCTAGTAAATATTAACAGCCTTATAATTTTTTTTTTTTTGAGGGAAAAGAAGGATGACTAGCAAGTTGGTAGTCATCCAGAATTTCAATTAACAGCCTTATAATGCATGGCAGTACCATTAAAGACCAACATGTGCGTATGTATGTATATTTAGTCACAAGTGTCTTCTTTTATCTTATTTCCTTGCGGAATTAGCTGTCAACCTATTCAACATGCCACTTCTCTTTCTGTGTCCCTACTCTTAATGTCTATCAGCTCCAGACAATTATACTCCTTATGTTGGCTTCAACACATTTACAAGTAAAATGGTGAAGTAAATACGTGACAAAACCATTTTGGTTTCTTTTACAAACCATTTTGATTAAATGAACTACTCATCATGTCTATCAGCTCCAAACAATTATATTCCTGATGTTGGCTTCAACACATTTACAAGTAAAATGGTGAAGTAAATAAGTGACCAAACCATTTTGGTTTCTTTTACAAACCATTTTGATTAAATGAACACATATCAGTAATTCTAAAAGTCGAAAGACAATTTGATCAAGGTGCTTACCAATGATTTAAGGCAGGACCAGTCATCCACTAAAGGTTGTCCTGCTGGTCGAATTGTCTTCAGTATTTCCAACCCTTGGTTTGTACCAAAAAGAAGCTTCCCAATGAGTTCTACACTGTTATCCACATGCATTCGATGTGCCATGACATCCATTAATTGCTTTTGTGCATTGAGTTTCTCAGAAGATCCTTCATGTGCCCTTCGGAACTGATATTATAAGATGAAAGATATTAGTTATAAATATAGTAAGGTGAGATTCCTCTGAGGGTCAAAAACATAAGAAGCACAAAGTAGATCAGTAAGTAACCACAGATGTCAAGAAAAAACCTTGTTCCAAAAGTACACTAAATCTGCATCCCGTTGGTTCACAGCCTTGGTAAATGATGGCAAAGAATTGCTATCAATAGAAGTGGCATTTACATTGGAAGGATTAAAGCCAATGTACGAGACAAGATTATTGGCACTGATCTCCAGATCCCCATATTGCATAACATGTGAACCAAAATCATATGTACCATGGACTGAGGTTCTCTCCTTGACCTACAAAGACAACAAAGAATACATCAGAATTCCTAAAAGTTTAACCAGCCGCGTGGGGTGAAGGGACCACAACATTGACTACTTACCAACTGATACTGCTCCATTACTGTTTCCATTTGTGAGTTAGAGCGATCACTGTCCATAAAAGAAAAAAAAAGTTAAAACTCAATGCAACTACAATCATTACCTAGAAGGCCTAAAAGAATCTTCTAATTTCTTAAATTAAAATGAAAGAATAAATTTATCTAAAAACTATTTTCTTTGAAAGATTTTATCTAGGAAATCTAACCATGTCTTTGAAAAGAAGATTATTTAATGCATAAATAGGATGATTGTCTACTAAGACCGCATTAAAAAATGATATAAGATCGTCAGTTCACATAAGAATATAAGGAATTTCATATAAACTTCAGAAGCTTTGACATGTTTCTTGTAAACTCCCTAGCAGCCATGTCTCTAGAATTTATTAAACAACCTTTCATAGCATGTCAAATGTTTGGTTTAACCTGCCAGCGTCAAGTTGCAAAAATATATTAGATAGGACTCCAAGAAAATGTGACACATCATATAGATTTTTCAACTTATATACAAATGATTAACATATGCTGGGATTCAGCATACTTGGAATGCAAGTTTGCAAGTTATTGGACAAAAAGTTCTTTCACATTTTAACAGTATGATGCATATGAATGCAAACTCTTCAAGTATACATTAATGTGGAAATTTAATTGAAAAATAACCATTTTGGACAAAGCTGCCATTAAAGAAGAAAATTGTGCACCTGTCTTCCATCCAAGAAACGCTGTATAAGTCCCCCAAGCAAGTGTGGTATTCTGAGGAATGGGAAGAGTATTCTCCAGGACAATAAGTTCCATAGCTACTCTCATAGGCATTTGCTGCTGTTGTTGCATATATGTTTAATCCTTCTGGGAGAAGACCCTCAAAAATACTTCCAGATTCACAAGCTTCAAGATAAAATACCTAAGCAAAAGGAATAATTGAATTATAATCTGTTCCCTCACAAAAGTTGGGGGATGATTGATGTGCAAAAGAAGTTACCATGCTTTTATAACATCCAGAAGAATGTTTTTTCTTCAGCACCGTGATTAAGTCGTCAGCATACAGGTAAGGTAAAGTCGGCATCCCTTGAAATGTTTCAGAACGCCAAGAAAAGTAATCAGTATAAAGCATCTCTGTTGTGTCTTCTCACTCTTATGCACTAAATGAAAGTATAAAGAAAGAAAAAAGCTAAAATATTCAAATAGAACCTCCCACTCGATTTCAAATGAGATTTAAGATTAAATCATCCAGGAACTACATGATGGCAGTGTTATACATAGTGATAAGTCAATATACATGGGAAACCATTGGCAGGGATAATAGTGTTACTGACCAAGAACTCCAGGTCCCCCATGATCAGAGTAATAAATGAAGATATGATCATCAGGACCACTATCAACAACTTTTCCACTTCCTCCAGTCAAAGCACTTCTATCTCCAAGGAGAACGGCAAAGAAGTTGTTCACGTTAACATCATTTCCAACATAATCCTGTAAAAGCATCATATGAGGCAGAAGCGAGCTGATTGTTTTTTTTTTCTAGAAAAAAAGGAACAGAAGCCAGCTGATGGTAGGAACTGCAAATTTCATACTGCAAGATAACACAAACCTTTGGAACTCCTGCATATACATCCTCACCGGTTGGATGATTGATTATGATCCCAGGTCTAGGATTTTCTTCACTGTTAGCAATATCATCATACATGAAAACAATAATGTTTTCATCTTTTAACCCCCCTTTTTTCATGATTTGGTAAGCGTGACAAACATCTGCCTGAAGTTACATTTTAGAGCAAAAAAGATATTAATTTTACATGTATCTCATATTCATAAATAGATGGAAAGAAGCATCATTTAAGTTTTTTTGAGAGAAGAGTATCATTCATTGATGGAATGTTTTCAGTATCTGGACATGGAGAATGTAAAGAATAAAATATGTAAAATTATCTGCTGGAGAAAATGATAAACCAAACCAAAAAGGCAGAAAAAAGATTAAATTGCAAGACTGAAGTTCTGAGGTGCAAAATATGTAGGAGAATTCAACCATATATGACAACTTATAGATGTTTGTTATCATACAGGCATGAACATCTGTTAAAGGCTGAAGAAAAGGAATCGTTTATGGATTGTATGGTTTTCATAGGCCTTGTCCTGAACCTGAAACCTCCCAAAACATCATTTTCTGTATCCAGAAATATATATATATATATATATATATATATATATATATATTGTATCATCATTCTTCCCTCTAAATACATAGAAGAGAATAAATGCAAGTGTAGACACACCAATCATTCATCATCGGATCTTACTCCAATGGTGATGTACGTGCATGGCCGGCTGAACCAGTGATGTCAATTTACCTGTCTTTTTGGATACAATGAGCAGTCATTGAATTTAGAGGCAAAAGTGGGGCTATATCGTTAGATCCTTCCTTAGCATCATAGATATACATAAATCTTCTCATGCACATACAAATACTCAAGGTTGTAATGGGCTTCTTGATATCTGCAATAAACTAGTAATACCTCTGGCTTAGTTTTTGAAATGCAAACAAAATTAATTTGAACCGATAGTCCAAGTAATGCTCATGTTTATATCAAACAACGAAAAATGGTTATAAATTCTAAAGACAAAAAAGGTTTCTTTCCCCATGCTCTTGAGGATAAGAAGTCTTTGTAACAATGAATCAGTAGAAAATTTTCTTACTGCAAGGCAGCTGACATACCTCAAATAAGTGAGTAGTATTGTTAGTGGTGACAAAAGAAATTTAACTTTTGCAATAGATGTGTCCCAGCACACAAATCAAACAACGTTGCCTCATTAAAAAGCAAAACAGAACCTTTTAGTGGTCTGACTACTGACAAGGCCAAGTAAATCAAAATTACGAACATGCGACCACCTACGCCCGATTCCCTTGTGCTTCACCTTATAAGTTATAACCAATGATAACCCAACCAACGGTCAAATGTGCCAGCAAATGCCCACCAAGAGAAATCACCAACAAGGAACTCTTATGACCAATACGTTTAGACATTAATTTGTTAATACATCGCATGCATCTCTTCTTCCCTCAAATTTTAGTTCCAATAGCAAAACAACAAAGATGAGTAATGATCATGAAACAAATCAAATCAATGGAGCGAACGTGTTGCACTCTGCTTCTATAAAGAGAGCAATTTTTTACAATATTTCCCATCCAAAAGGATTCGAAACATCACAGGGAAAAAATATTAAAGCTGAAAAATCACAAAAGGTAGAGAGAAAGGCGCCGAGGGAGATCAAAGCATCGTCGATAAAATTTAAAAAAAAAAACAAATATTTAGGAAACTATAACGACTCGGTTGTTGTACCTGGTGGCGGTAGTTGCTGTAATCGCTGGATCCGGCGATGAGGACGGCCCACTTCGTGCCCGTGCCGTCGTCCGCCTCTCCGGCCCACATGCCGGCTCCATCGGACGGCAGACTGATGAAGTTGAACCGCGACTCGACGACCGACGCCGGAACCAGGAGGACGAGGAGGAGGAGGAGGAGAGCGCTGGCGCCGAAGGGCCGGTCACCGGTGAGGGATCGTAGCTGGGTCATCGGTAGCGTTTCCAGGAGAGTCCGATATATCCGGGCCGTAACGGAGGAGGAGGGTCTCACGAGAAAACGGATGGCGGAAGGCGTCCTCCTTTTTATAGGCAGTTTTTCCCGCGAATCTTTTCCGTCCTCTTGTTCTTTTTATTCCGAAAGGAAAGGAAAGGACAGGAAAGGAAAATTAGTCCGATGTAAAGTGTATAAATTTTAATCAAAGTGGATTGATACATATAGGTAGCGGGTCTATACCCTGGGAATATAGTTAGCGGGTCTATACTCTGGGTTGAGATATAAGAGAGCTAGTAGCCCTGAGTTCGAGCCCCAGAGTCAATACTTTGGTCAGGATTTGCCTTCGTCGTCATCCGTCCGAACACCGGATTAGTCAGGTGCTAGTAGCCCTGAATTACCGGTGGGTCTCATACCTTGATCGAAAAAAAATATATAAATTTTTAAATTATAAAATTAAGGCGATTTTTAAATTATAAAAAATCACCTGAGTAATTGGACGGATATCTAAATAACTAAAATTATATATATATATATATATATATATATATATATGCATATATATTAAATTGTTATATTATTATAAAAATTATTAAAATAAATATTAACAAAAAATATAAGACAAAAATAGTGAAATTAAAAAGTATAATAATTATTGATATTAATTTATAAAATAAAATATATCTTAACATGATCACAAATATAAAATCGATAAAATATGAGGGTTCGGAAAAAATGATAAGATTTTTTTAACTTTAAAAATCATCCAAAATTAGTAAGATAATTTTTTTATTCATAAAATATTATCCATCTCTTATTATTTTTAATTTTATCTGTGATAAAAATAAATAAATAATAAAAGGTGTATAAGTTTCTCGGATAAAAATTGATCCCTATTAATTGTTTTGATCCTTGTTCCCCTTTCTTGTTCTGCTCCACCAGACCGTAGGATCTGAAGAAATCGACGTGGCGGTTTAATAGCCGTTGGATAGTAGACAAGTTCCAATACTAACCCCGTGGCCGGATTCAATGAATTTGGCCTCCCAGTTGGTGGCCAAATTGTTGAAGATTCTGTGGGCTAAGCAATTTGTATCAATAATGGTTTTGGTCATTTATGCATAAAAATGATTTTAATTTTCAAACAACATTTATGCATATAAATTCATCAATTAAATTAAGAGCTAATAGATAAATGAATAGTTTTTATTATAAAATAATTGTGACATCATCTTGCTAAGTACTTAAATCAAACTATAGCCATTGGAAGCTTGACAACTATAACAGCCATTAAATTTTGATCTGAATGTCAAATTTATATTGTATAATGATTTAACCTTTTGTTATCTCGGGAAAAAAAATTAAGATGAATTGTTTTCTGATTTTTCTTGAATTTAGAGATAAAAATATTTTATTATTGAAATTATTTTTTAGTTGTCATCATAAATTTTTAAAATTTCACACCAACTAATTTATATCATCTTGAATTACATACTTGATTACGACGAGTGAGTGTCTAAACGAAAATATTTTACATGTGTAAGAATCTGAACTTCAAATTTACTTAAATGATTGAAAGAAATTACTTATTATTTCATTCCAATTCTACATTAGTCAAAATTACTTTTTATTAACTAACTTCAATAAAAAAGACGAAGAGAACAAGAAGAAATATTTTCCATTCAGAAAGGGGAAATCATAGTTTAATGATTTTCTAACTTTGGCACTGGATATCTTAGTTTCATTGTTAAGGTTATCTTTTATCCATCTTATTGACCATTAATATTATATATATATATATATCAATTTATTAAACTTTATATTGTTCAGCACTATAGTTTACATGACAAGGACATATCCAGGTCCACGTATCCCTCTTAGTAACTAGAAATATTGGCAACATAAGAAAAATTTGTGTGACATGATTTTCTTATATGCAAGCTCAAATTGCATAAGCCAACAATAAATCTTAAACGTTTCTAGCTATTTATTGTTTTTTTTTCTCTGATGGAGGTGTTAAAAATGTTGAATATTTATATTTAGTCAAGTATAAATCTTTAACATTCAAGCTATTCAATTGTTTGATGTGTTGTCTTGTGTTTGTTCCACTTGCCTAATACCATAACTGTCAAATATTATTAGTTGGCATGTATGTGCATATAATTAAGGCTCGAGCTTATCATGACTGACTCTATATGGCAGAAAGATAATGATTAGAAGTAGATCTCGAAGAAAACATTTGAAAAAAAAATTGTCTTGTGTATAACTAGTTTATATTTTTAAGATGTACATGGAAGAGATTGTGAGAGAATGTGTTATAGAACTTTGCTATTAATAAAAAAATCGTCGGTTTTCTAATGGTTAAATCGAGAAAATGTATAAAACTATTTGCTAATTATATACTAAATAATCTGATAAATTCTATAACTCCCGAAGAAAGAGCAAAACATCACGGCGAGTTAAAAATTCATCGGTATTCAAAATTATTGGCATCTAACTAATTCGATGTTGAACGAGTGCGGTGAATATAAATTTTGGCTAAGACGACGCATCTAAAATTCGATCTCGAGACTATTAATCTCTTCTTCTCTTAAAACACAACTTCACTAATTAGTCGTGTCAATCATCATCATTGATTGAGTTACTACTAATTTAAATAGGACATACAATACCAGATATTTGACATTTTCGAGAACATTAAAAATCTTGAAAAAGGATCGCTATTTTGTATAGCTTGTGATAGTATTTGTAGCATTGACAGCATTAGTTTATTTAGCGACCATCGATATTTAGAGGATTACTAATTCAAAGTTTTTTTTGGTACTTGTATGATTCAAATTCTAGAAAAAAAAGTGCATTATGCTTTTTCACTTTTCTGTTAAAGAAAGAAAGCAAAAGAAAAGTTATTCTATCCTAGTGCAAAGGATGATATTATTAGTTAAAAATAAAAAAAATATATTTTTTAATCGTTTAATTTTTAATATGGTATAAAAAAATTAATATTTTAATTTTTTTTATTAAAAATTATATGCTTAATTAAAATCGTCAGGAATCCATATATTAAAAAGGAGTTAAGATAAATAATATTTTTTATGATAGTTTATTACTCCATGGAATCGAATTTAGGAATGCCTTGCAAGGAAGAAAAGTAGGGACAACTTGCAACTTCCACGGGAAATGGCGTGTCAGCAAGCAACTTGTCGCCCGTAGTCCGCAAACAGCCGCCATGTTTCCATTATGACATCAATGCGAAGATGTTTGATGTTAATGTCTCCTAATTGAGTCCTTGGTAAAGAAGGAAGAGTGAGTTGATCTCCAAGTCCAAGTCCAAGTCCAAGTCCAAATCCAGAGCAGACACGAGTAAGAAAACCAATGAGTTTTATTCAAATCATTCGAATACAACGTGATTTAGTTAGACGATCAATTATCATAAATATTTATTTAAATATAAATTTAATAATAATCTACTTCATTTTATACTAGATCATCTCATCTCATGCATCCATTAGTTAATTCTCAAATAAAGTCGCCGATGAATTTAACCTTCAATTTATTTTATCTATCCGCAATATTCATCATTCAGCTTTTTTTTTAAGTTCATCTTCGAATTTATAATAAAAGACCAACTACCACATATTTATTTATTTATTGCCATCTCATATCATACTAACATACTTTAATAATCAATTTCAAAAGATGAAAAAAAAGGAGACGACCCTTCTCACCGCCGCTGATGCTCCACTCCAAAATTTAAGGGATAATATAGATTATCATTTATTAAGTGTTTCCTTAGAAATATTATTCAGCTAATCAAAATAATGTAGTTTGGTTGAAATTTTAGAAAATAATGGTATTGTGTTTTGATATAAATATATGATAAATGTTCATTAATATTTCAACTATTAGTTGGATCATTCACTTTATTATTTTTATCTTATTCCTATTTTATAACTTGTACTCCATTTTTTCCCCTCTGTATGTTTGGTATCAGTTTTTTTTTTCTTTTGTTATACATTATCATTTTATGTTTGTTAGTTGTTACCTTTTTTGTTATTGATTTTATTATTTTACTTTTAGTTGATTTTTTTCTCCTTTTATCTAAACATGTAACAGCATGGCCACCTCAACTGGGTCAAAGGCCTAAAGCGAATTTATATTGTGAGACTTTTTCATAAAAAAATAATATATTTAAAAATGATTTTTCTAGACAAAATTACTAATTAAATTCACATAATTCATTTTTCTTAACATTTTCTTTTCAATTGATACAGTAGCTGTCATTTAATCTTTCTTGAGACATTATTGATCTTAGATAATTTTTTATTAATTCTAATTTTGAAAAACTTCTTTCTGCTGAAGTTACAGTTATTGGAATGGTTAATATTATTCTATAGGCACTATACGCATTTGAAAAATAATTGAACCCCTTTTTATATGGTTGAGTATCTCAAAGGTGTATGATCATCTACTTGAATAAGTTCTCTTAAAATTTTTAATTTTGAAAATAAATGTAAATCACCAATATCAAAGTTATCACTATATTTCAAAAAAAATGTTCAAGATCAATGCAATATTTTTTAAAGACTCATTGTCTAAAGATTTGAATGGTGCTCGGATGATTTATTCAATGGGAGTGTTTCAAGAATATGTCAAAATAATCTCGGGTAGGAGTGCTTCAAAATATGATCTCAGTAGAGCTTCTATTCAAAATTGAAAAGTTATGAATTTTCTTAGAAAGAAATTGAAGTAAAAAATGAAACAAACTAACATCTTTAAAAGGAAAAATATGATCATTAGCATAGAACCTAGAATTGGAAAAGGAAATAATTCATGACAAATAGTTGACAATAAATATTAGAAAGACAAAAATTAAGAAGATCAGTTTTTTTTATAGAATGGTGTGACAAAAAGATTGGGAAACTAATTTCGCCCAAATTTTAAGGAGATGAATGTAAGAATATTCATTAAATGTATATGAATATGTAAATAAGTAAACAATTAGAATCTATATTAATTAAGAAAATATGATTTGTATTAATTGTAAGAAATTATGAATATTTCTCGGAGATTGTCATTTTATTATTGACAAGTGTGCAGAATTATGTACTATATATTACATTATTGGGGTCTTAACGGAGGGGCATAAAGTAAGGGCTTCACCTGCTTGGGCCTTAGGCCGGGCTGCATAATAGTTTCCAACTTATTTTATATCCCTTAAAATCAAAGAAGTATTCTTTTAAAACTTGCTTAGATTATGTTTGAAATCATTAATGATTTAGATAAACTAACAAATAGTTTCACTGGAAAATAGCAATTTAAACTATGTAAATATTTGACTAATGGATATAAAAAAATATTAAAGAACTATTTGGATGCGGAAACTAGGGTTAGAACCATCCCTGGTTCCCGATGGTTTTGCCAAACACTAGAAAAAAAAAGTAATGATTGTAAGAACTTGGTTTTGGTCAAAGCTCACGTTACCAGAACTTGTTGAAAATAAGTTGGTTCCAACGTAATATTGAGACCAACTTTTTTTTCTACTAATAATCTAACATTTAAAAAAAAATTTATTACTTTAATAATATATTAGTATTAAATAAAATAATAAATTATCATGTCATTTTTGTAAACTTTGAATTATCAAAGATGGGTTCCCAATCATAAATCTAAAATTGTGTTTAGATCACCATTGAATGGGCTTAATCATACCAAACGTGTCACGCCCCGAACCCGACGCCCGGAGCGCGGCAAGGGGTGTCACGACCTTTCACTAATTCAAATTCAAACTCAATAATATAACGATCAATATAGTAGACCAACGATTCAAAATGAACTCTCTAGAATTTTTCGAAAATTTTGGCAATGACCTTTGCTAAAAATTTGTCCATGCGACAGATACAAAAGAGATAATGGGCCACGCCCAACTCACATATCAAGATCTAATTTGAACATATCAAAAATAAGTAGGCCGAATGCCCAAAATGAGAGTCCAACAATACTCCATCACAAGAATGATATAATAGGCACAACGAGAGGCTAAAGTCTAAGAAAACGACAATAAAAAAGAATAACATCAATCATTCTCTCCAATCCATCACACACATCCTAATTAATTTTCCCTTTTAGCGCCCCGTGAGCATGCAAGCAATCATCAATCTCCGAGGAGTACCTCCTCAGTCACCTACAAAATAATATAAATAGAGGGGTGAGCATAAATGGCTCAGTGAGTGAAAATGGATCCATAAAGCATTAAAACCATCCGGAAAACAAATCCAACGGAAGATCACATTTAAAATTTATATCATACATAGCTTCATGTATGGAAAAATACTTGCAATCAGATGCAAAGTCAAAACATGCTATGCATATCTATGTCAATGCCATGACATATCCCCACCTCTTGCGAGCCACCATCACCGCCTCGCTAACCGTGAGCATCATCGTCACCTCTTTATCCGAGAGTACCTCACTAAACGCGAGTATCATCATCGCCTCTCTAACCGAGAGTACCTCGCTAACCGCGAGCATCATTATCACCTCTCTATCCGAGAGTACCTCGCTAACCGCGAGCATCATCAACACCTCTCTAACCGAGAGTACCTCGTTAACCGCGAGGGTTGTCATCATCCCTCTCTATCCGAGAGTACCTCGCTAACCGGGAGCACCAACATCACCTCTCTAACCGAGAGTCTCCCCTCGCCTCCACGCGAGCCACCATGCATGCTCTAATGCCAATGCATGATGATGCCATAATCCTTTAAGATATAAATTCTTATTTTAAAAATATAGATTTCCATGTATGATTCATAACAACCACACGCATCCGAAGAATCCGGGATAAAGTAATAACATCCGAGCAACTGAATCCATGGAAATCTCATCACGAAAATCCGTGAAAACATCGAAAGACCGAATCCCATGCATCATGACAATAGCTCAAAAGGCAATCACATCATTAGTTAACATAATTAATCACATGAGCTAAAGAAATGACTTAATTGAACCACTAGCCATGTGGTTATATAGGTTTATGGAAGTCCACTCACCTCAAGTATGCTCGACTTCGCCGGATCCTCTACGTCCGAGGAAGTCTACAATCCGAGAATCTAACCAAATATTCAACTAAATTCTATCAATGTCCCATATACATGGTTGTTTACTTACAATATACATCTCCAAGTTGATCTAGACATCAAATTGACCATAGCAGATTTGTTATCTACAAAATATCATATTTAACATTAATCAAGTAGTCCATACATCTAGACCCGAATAGGCTACGTACACCTCATGATTATGATTATGGTTATGATTCAAGTAAAATGACCCTTCTTTTAAACCACTTACGAAATAATTCATAATATGTAACCTATACATGAGCATTTCCAAATTTGGCAGCAACCATATAAATTTGTGATTATATCTTTTTAATCAATCGCAGATATATGTGTAACCACCTATATGTGTGTCCGGTACAGTCATTATTTGGTAATTATCCAGAAATTAGATTAACATACCATAATAGATATTCTAATCAGGTTGATACCTCACTTTAAGTGCCAGAAATCAGATTGGTTAATCAGTAGTAAATCACTTGTTAATTCATACTGATTCTATTCCATCAAGTTTCATCTTTAGACATGCATCTACAACTGTTTAGTGCTTAGCAGTAATTTAAACCCTACTCCGTATATACATATTTGGCATGCAATCTCTATTTCTTAAATATTCTATACCTTCTAACAGAGACTCAATTACTCCCTTTTTAAATTAATATACTTATCATGACAAGCAGTAGTTTCTTTATTATTATCCTTATGCAAACAAGTATCAATACTAATCATGTTTACTCTTCTATGACTTATATATATATATATATATATATATATATATATATATATAC
>LTAE01001250.1:0-15265 GCA_001647135.1 Pontederia paniculata | reverse complement strand
GGAGGGATGGAGGAGATGGGTTTTCTCTTTCCTCCTTTTCCTTTTTTTTTTGCGAGCTGTTTTTTTTTCTTTTTGGGCCCCTTTTCTGTTGGGCCTTCACAAAACGGCCTATAAGGCATATTAAGGGTTGTCATGTGTGTCGAACTTGCATCCAAAAAGCTAATTAAATTCAACTGACCATTCATAAAATTGTAACCCAACCTCTGGTTGTTGCCGGCCCATTGACGAAAAAAGTTTATTTTAATATGCATGTGATTCTATCCTTGGTTGCATGTTATATGGTGGTCGTCGAGACCACCTTGATCTAGTGCCGATCAAACAAGTATGGGACATGCACACGGTCATCTTCGGGATCGACGAGTGAATTTGTGCAATTTTCAAGGACGAGCGTGAATGACCATAAAAGCTCCAACAAAGGAGCACAACATACATGCTTTCCGAACTGCAATTATTACTCTCTCTCTCTCTCTCTCTCTCTGTGTGTGTGTAACACTCCAAATTCATACTCCGTGGCACAATATATATTTGGAGATGCTACGATATTACTTCTTTGATTTGATTTTTATCAAAAGATTTGTGAACATCATAAACACATGGTGCGGAAACATTAAATTTAAAATAAAAACTCTATTCAATCTAGTCAAATACACTATTCTTTTACATCATTCAAAATAAAGAAAAGATATGACTAATAATTTTCACTAAATTCTAATACAACAGACTAGACTCAAGCTAGACACATCATGTGTAAGAATTCATATCATGAACACCTGCATCACCAGGTTATCACTTATTCATTGTATTCATCGCCTATAGAATCAAAAGCAAGAGAAACAATTCTTCCATGAGTGATGAAACTCAATATGTATAAGAAATATTCAATAGAGAAAATCATATGTACATATATTATGAGGGAAATGATCAGTAAATTCATTTATTTTTAACTTATCTTTTCACCTTCTCATTCAATTATTTCTAGAATATCATTAACTTATTCAATCTTAGTTGCATTGTTGTAAAATAATGTCCATTATTTTTCTTTTAGGTTGAAGCCCAATTTATTCTTTTACTTAGGACCCTTTTATATGTATTATCATGATGTTGTCCTAAGTTATTCAGTTATCACAATCAAATCATTAGTGAACCTTTAACGAGCTTGAAGATCATAGGCTTGTGCCCTGGTGCCATTAAGGCTAGCATAGCCTATAAAAATCCAATAGACAGTTTGAACATGAGAAACACCCTTGCAGAAGTTTCAGCAGGAACCATTGACAGTTGTCCCCGAAGGGATCTAGTTGAACTTGAAGGAACTACTTTGCAATTGTTTCTCTAGGAACTCATTTAACCCACTTTGACCGAGAGCCAAATCATACTATCATGGATAAATTCAAGCACATTCAACATTGTTCTTTTAAACCCTACTATAATTTAATTTTAGGGTTTTTGTTTCATACAACATTCAATCATCCAATCATCCAATCAATAAAAATAACTTTAACATCTTATCTGGCGACGAAACGTGGCCCGCGTTCAAAATGTACAAAGGTCCATTTCTGAGAAAATATGATCGGGTTTGCACTACTTTTATCATAGGAGGAACACGTTCCACATTATTTGTGAACATGGCCCATTCTCTACGATGGTTGTTCTCCACCTGGATTTGACACAGTCTAGGTCAAGGAGACCCGACCACTGTATACTCAAGATATGGGCCGCGTTTGTTTGACACGGTCCACGTCGAGCAGCTTTTTGTTACACTTTGACGCGACCACTTTTCATGGCTCAGCGCATGTTTTGGTTAATGCCTGAACCGATTAGATGACGTGGTCCCCGTTGGGTGACACGACACGTTTCCTGAATTTGGGTTGTGTGATGTTGTCGTTCCGAGAAACGCGACCCATTTTCAAGAGGCACACAACCCATTTTCAAGTAAGAACGCCATCGTTGGTCATTCCGTTCTCCTATTCCGATGATGTCAAAGAATACAGCCCCGCATCAAGGGTGATACTATCCGTTTTTGTGTGTTCCCAATGATACGTCGACACGTCGGCCAATTATTGCAACTATTGACATCGTCCGCGTTAAGGGGCAATGCGGCCCATGTCTTCTACTCTCTCGCCATTTTGGAAAAAAACATGAATTGAGTGCGAAGGCGCGCCCATTTCTGATCTTGCCGAATGCAGTCCATGTCTTACCAGATATGAGTCGTGTTAGGCCTGCCGTCTTTGTGTTCCATCTTGTAAACACTAACTTATACTTTAATATGGAATGTACTCATAATTACTTTTTAGATAAAGCCTTTAATCCTTTATGTTCATATGATAGTCTCTAAGGTTGATCCTCTTAACTATATACTTGCAGGTCATTAGTATGCAGGTCGTTAGTCACTAACTTTTGTACCTCGTTCCTTCCTCACGGTATGGCCTCCTCTCTTCTAGTTCACCACGAGAAAGAGACAAGAAGATATATATATATAATAGGGTCCTGAAATAACAGGACAGGGGATAAATTAGGGAATTGAACACAACTACCATAAAATTTATCGAGAATAACCGTAAATAGACAAAAAGCTTTGTAAATTTCAATAGATACAATAACAAGGCATTAAATAAGGAAATTTATGCCAAGAAGCAAAGGATTCAGGAACAGACGACCAGAATTTTCAATAAGAATAAGACCAATTACCGGAAGAGTTTTCTTTGGAAAAATACAATCAAAGTTATCAATTACAGGCATAATTTGATCACCAACTACGAGATGATAAAAGGTCGTTTTGGTGCATCTTCTCTTTTGTTAGATTCCAAAACAAATTAATAAAAAAAAGTGAGCGATAACAGTAATATATTTGCCCTCGTTTTCCCATCTATGCATCCGACAACAAAAACCTATTTTTCCCATCTATAGAATAAGCCATAACTTGCATCTTTCAGGCAACAACAAAAAAAGACATAAAAGATCTCATCTTTTCGCCAAAATCCTATCTTTCGCTTTTTTGTTCCTCCAGCAAAATGAGCGATTTAAGACGAACCAAGAAAGCAATCAAACATAACGCTATGAGAACCGCGGTACCTCTCTCTTAGACGAAGCCATAGTCTTGAAGCAGTGGAGGGCGTTGTCCTCAAACATGAAATACCTCTTCCGGGAGTACTGCAACCCGAGGCGATTCGACCTCACGACGTATAGCCATCCTTCCATTCTCGGAACGCTCAGTTCCGACAGGATGCCCATTGGAGAATGGAGACGGTTCTTCCTCCTCCTAGAGTTTGGAATTCATAGAAAGGCGCCTCCTTTCTTGTGTTCTAACTGCTGAAGGACCAGAAAGCTGCGTGCTTTGAATGCGATGAATGAGTAACCGATGGGAGATGAGGAAAACGGAGATGTGATACCGCCAAATGAACAATGCCGGCGCTCTGTTTGATCCCACCCAACACCCCCCTCGGTGGAGGATGGAGGGTGGGGGGAAAGAATTAGAGGAATCAGGAAGCACCAACACCTCGGCACTGCNAACCTCTTTTTATAGGAGTTATCTTATTGTAATCTAGTAAATAATAGGATTAAAACAAACACCAACGAAATTGCAATGAAGCAGAAATCTAAACTATCTAATTTTTAAGGGTTTTAGTATATATATATATATATATATATATATAGCTGGTGCCTTACTTAGGGAGAGAAATAGTGAGGCCATGCCCTCTCTTAACCTCTTTTTATAGGAGTTATCTTATTGTAATCTAGTAAATAATAGGATTAAAACAAACAACAACGAAATTGCAATGAAGCAGAAATCTAAACTATCTAATTTTTAAGGGTTTTAGTATTAAGAAATGCAAAGTAAGTAATTGTAAGATAAGATAGAGAAAGCATCCAATGATAACAGAACTCAAATCATATTCAACGGAATAATAAAACAATGAACACTAAATCTTACGAACACCTCCGACTAAGGATGTATCATCCATTTAGGAGAGAGAGTGTAACCAAGAAAGAAGATCGGACCGAATGCTAGTCCAAATCCAATCACAAATAATCAAAACTCTTTGCAAACATTCGATTCAAAAGAAATCGAACGATGGGTTCATAACGTAATCCAAATAGTTCAACAAGTTCAGAACCAAAAGATTAATCTAATTCATCATCCCATAATACTAACTCTAAGTGATCCTACTTAGTTATAGAACATGTTCATCGTCAAATCAAAAAACATAAAGTTCAGATATGTTCATAGTGTTCTTTGTCTGTAACTTGTGCTCCAATGACGGTCGTCATCTCCACTCCTCCTCCTTCCATCTCCAATGGTGCGCAGATCCATAAATGGCATCTTCCCCAAATGGCGGCCTTGCAAATGGGAGATTCTTCTATCTCTAGGTTTCCTCCCTTAAATATCTCATTTTTTTCTATTTTTGTTCTCCTTTCTTTGATTGACTTTTGTTCCCTCTATTATGCCAGAAATATTCTCCTGATTTTCTCTAATTCGTCATTGCCAATTATGAGTTGTAAATATTCTCCCGTCTTTCAACAATTTTGTCCTTTTTTGGCGATGCAAGATGCAGCGTTGTGGTCTCTACAAGGGTGTGAAAGCTCTTTTCTCCAAAGTTCCTGAAATAAGAGTAAAGTAACATCATTTGGTTCTATATGCATAAAATGACAGAAATTGAATCATGATAAGGTATGCTCGCTAGAAAGTGGGAGTTTAGTACAAAATGGATGCTTGAGCTTAAAAGAAGACATGAAAATAATGTTAAATATAACTTCAAGAGACCTAATATTGTGCACTTGATGCACTGCATCACTATGTATCATCTATTTACTTCTTTATTAGTGGAGAGACATTTAATTAATGTTTTCGCTCATATTATGTTTACGTTAGAATAGGATAATGCATATGAATTTCTTGTTAGAAGATCAGAAAACTCCTTGGAGAATTGGAGAAGTTTGTTATTCCTATCTCAAAGCACTTCATCATTAAAGATACTAAATTGGTTCTCTTTAGCTAGTTAAGGTGAAGGTTTATTTTTTTATTTCTCTTATGAACTATTTAGCATATCTCGCTTTTCATCATATAATATTACATGTTTCAAGATAGTTTATGCTAAGTTTTGAACTTCCTTGGAAAGAGTTTCACAAAGTAAGGATAAGAAAAACCTTTAGTTCTCTTAAGAGAAAGTTATTAATTGCGAGAAATTTGGACTCAAATTCCTAAAGGCTAAACTTTTAAGCAATATATTTTAGTAAAACTTAAGCACGAAAAAATGTAAGCTATAAACATCATCTATTATTCAAGTTCAAGCTATCACCGAATATGTATATTAATCCCAAATTCAAATGAACACTAAAGTCCATTGCTTCTTCATTGGCTTCTAGCTTAAAATATGAGAGTCCTTATTATAATATGTTGGTGGTAGTTTTATGACACATATAAAAAAAGAGAGAAGGTCCACAAAACTCTTGGAGCGAAAGTGTCAGTTAGAGTCGGATCATACTTTCTTGATTATCTGGAAGGTGCAGTTGTAACATGCGATCGAAAACCAAATCATTAGAAAATGAAACACTATATCATAGACAAACACCTATAGACTCTAGATTTAAAACACATCTATAACACTTGGATTTGGCCTCCTTTTATAAGACAAAATTATTTATGGAGATAAGGTTGCAACCGTCATGCATAACCACATAGTATGACTGCATATTACAACCACCTAGTGTTAGCACTTGATGTAAGCCATATCGACACAAAATTTATTTTGGAAGTCGAGGAAAGTGTAACTGCTTGGCATTTACCTCGATCACATGCGTGTTCACCAACATGTGTGTCACACTAGGCCACACAAGTCTAGAGGCTTAGAAGGACAACTTTAGTCATAATCCTTAAAATGGAATTAAATGAATCATTATTTTGTCTAAAAAATGCTTCCATTTTTTAATCCTATCATGCATATGCCAGAAAGCTGTAATATTGCGACAATTCTCCACATAATTGAAATGCCTTCGAATGAATCTTAAGAAATGATCAATGCTTGGAGACACTAAAAATAATATTTGGTGGCACTAGTGGAAGACATTTATGTTCAGCAAATAATTTGAAGTGGATCACCAAAAAGAAATACAAATGTGGCTTGTCTTCTTGGAGAATTTTTAATTAGTATTAGTTTTGTGTAAGAGAAAATTGTTTACTCAAGATATCATATTCTAAGTTTCATTCTAGTTCTCCACCCGATTTTGTTCTACATTTTTTAGAAAGTGAATTTTGGAAACTGATTTATTTCATGTATTCGATATATGACTTTTAAGCATAGAGTCTTTGGAATGTAAAACATGAGGCTATGTGAGAGGAAATTGTTTTTTCATTTGTAAAGTGTAATTCATTTTTCCAAATTTAATTAATCTTTCAGTCAACAAAAAATATATATTTCAATTAATAAATATATTTTATGCAATCAAACAATAGGAAATCAAGAAATTATTTTCAGGAAAATATTTTCGTCAAAACAAGTTGGGATTGTTTATGTTGATATTGAAACTGTGCTAGTGTAAAAGTCTGTTGAACATATAACTGATTTTGATTTTAATAACTACAGTGCTTTGTGAACATAATCATACACTTTCTATAGTCGTACTGCAATTGAACATATCGTGATTGGCTGAAAAAAAGTTGTCATTTGATCACTGACATTGGCATTACATATGTGGTTTAAGCAATGGAAGGGCAGGCATTTCCTAAGATTCTGTATGCAGATATTAGTTATTGATAGATTGTGTAATCAAAAGAGTTGTTAATTATGTTCGACTTATACAAGGTAAGTTTCCTAAATTATTCATACTTGGGCATCAGTGTGGGTTTCTAAACAAGCAATATATCACTTCATGGATGCGTCAGCTGATGCAGGTGTCTGTATCACAAAAATAAACACCTTTTTCTGGAGCTTGGTGCAATTTCCTTATCATAAAACTAGTAGACATTCAGAATTGATCACTAGTATCGTCATCCAGTTCCCTTGTAGAATGACGTGCTTACTGATGTTGTTGATTTAGCACCACCTTTATGCTTCTTTGTTCTGGTACTCCTTTGACAGGTTATTTAATGCTGCATATAATTCTCTGTCAGCAATAAAGGAGGTTAACAAGATCTTGATCTTTTTACTCATGAGCTGCAGCTTTGTTTGATGGTTTAACTCTAGAGTCAGAATTTTGTGAACAAATATTTCTGAGGTTGCACTGTTAATTGAACGAAGATGCTGCTATGTATCAGGGGCTAAGATGGGATCTATAATGTGATGGAAGAATATGCATGCTATCTGCTTTTAGTGGTGCAAAAAAGGAGCTTATCTTTATTTTGTACAATGCTAGCATTCGTCTCCTTGAGATGCTCCCTTGTGATAGTGACTAATTGGTGTTGTGGTTCTCCACAAGAAGGAAAACTGACTTGGAATCCTGAAGATAATTGTATTTTGCTTGTTGAAGAGATGCTTCGGAAGCAAGAATGACTGTATTTCCCAATGGGTTTTTTTTTTTATAATCTGTTACGTGTTAAACTTTTCAGTATACATTAACTTGTAATTATTATTGAACTGATCAAGTTTATTGAATATTACAAAAATATTCATCTGCACTTAACCCGCAATTCTCTTGCAATGCTTTGATCAGATTTTCCCACAACACCAGTATATGATTGTCATTGATCCAAGCAAACGAATTCAATGCATCTCCTAAAAAATACATGGATATAGTTATCCACTTTTAAATCTTCGAGGATTTGACATTAACGAAAATGCTTTTCACTCTTCAAGATTTAGTCAAAAGGATCTCCACCGTCAAATTTCGGGAACGTGACCGTCTTAACTTTCAGCCTCTTCCTCTTTGTGTACTAGAATCAACTTCCCTTTATGAGGTGCATGAAAGCTAGTTTCCAGGGAAGGGTTGCTCCTATATGCCTTCAGTATTGATTCGTCAACTATGGCTTGTATTTTAGATGCAATAGCTGATAGTTTTTGAGAAATTAGATAAGATGAAGGACTAGGAGCGTGTATTCACCATTGCGAGAGTGTGCTCTGGTACCAAAACTATAAAAGCCGAGAGATATAACAGAGATGACAGAATAATAATGATATTAAAAATGGAAATGGGGAACGAAAATATATTATGCTAACTAGAAAACAAACAACTAGTATAAGTATTCGTGTTAAAAATATAAATATAAATACAAATATTTTCTCTTTCTAATCATTTTACTTTTTGAGATTATTGATAGTCTATCCAATTTAGCATGAAATCATTATAAGATCAAAGGGTCTTGAGTTCAATCTTCAACCAAACTTTCGAGATGAAGGAAAGTGTTAATAAAAAAAGAAAGATCGTTGCTTTTGCCAAAATCCCTAGCTATTAAGTAGATGACGATTACAACACCCCAAATTACTACAGATATTACACACCTATTTAACTAACAATCCACAAATGACAAACATAGTGAGGGTAGTGATTCAGTCGGCAAGAAAGTGACATGGTTGAATGATTGCTATTGGTTCACGTAATTACTAAATATTGTGGCATTGTGCCATTGATGAATAAAGGGGAAAACTCCTACAGAAAATGAAGGTTTCATACTTTGATTGTTCGATGATGATCACAGACGATTTCTTTTGTATATTCCATTAAAGAAGACTGTGACAACCAATAGGAGTCGGCACCTTCGAATCCCGGAAGATAGCATTAGAAGACTGATTACTTTAACATTCTAAACTGATCGCCTAGAACAAAAAGAGTCAAGTAGAGCTATTAGAGGTAGGCCCTTGGGGAGGACGGTGAGGAATCAGAGAGGTAACTCGTGCATAGCCAGCACAACTTAAACCATGTGGAGGACAAGAACCGGAGGCCCAATCTAACAGAAGAACATGGAGTTGCTTGAACCGAACGACACTCAAGTAAGCCAACATCTGCTAACGCTTCTAGAATCAGAGACGAGTGGCACACAACTTGCACTTGAACTGAAAATTCGCAATCCTTCTTTTTTATTTTTTCAATTTTTCTTTTTTTTATATTAACTTCATGGATTTCTTTTGCAATCCAAAAATACATTGGCAAATGGACGGCTGAAGTCTTCCATGGCTTTTCTTTCTCCCTTAAGATCATCTATAAAAAATGTAGAGTGACTCAAATTTTGCTAAAACGGGAGAAAGAATCAACTATCTCATTAAGAAACGAGAAAGGAAGCCTTCTCTCTGAAGGACTCAATTGAAGGAGGCATTCATGTTATGATCCTGGTACATATATTGGTGCAAGACCGCAGGAGTTTGAACTGCTGAATGATGGCCTTCAGAAGTATTTGAAGTACCAAAACATTGACAAGAAAATTGAAGTTGTTTGCCATTGCATGAGCAAAACAAATGAGACTGACCTTATCCAATGCCTAAAAATTTCTCGAGGGCTTTGTCTCTATTCATAAGATCACGTTTCTCAATTTGGTCTTGGCAATCCAAATATGAACAGAAGCAGAACTATAGTTTTCTTCCTTGTGTAGATTCATGAGCAAGACATAACCTCAACGACTCTCTCTTCCTTTTGACCACTGTATTCAACTCTAACGAAACAAGCATTTAGATCTACCGAGAGACAGTAGAAAGGGATGTACAGGGAAAAGGAAATTCATACAACAACTAGCTTTACAAAGTTTTATAGTTGTACATGTAGTTCCGCAGCCGTCTTACATCTTCCAACGACTCGAGCAACAGATGATCCACATAGAAGGATATCCCAGTAGCACTGCAATAATTCAAGAACCTGTGTTAGATATTACATAACTTTCTAGAATTTAAGCATAATCCATTAATATAATAGCTTTATTTATTTCATTATGTATTGTTTTTAAAGCTTCGGTAGCAAGTGCTTATGCACAGGCAATAAATAGTACCCTAGAGGCCCAAGTGGAAGCCAAAGTACGTCCCAGCGGAACTTTGATAACCTGTAATACAGAAGCAAGAATATATCAACCAACATGTAGATTGATGCACAGAAGTAGTCAAACAACCATTAAATAAATAGATAAACTATAATGGTCAACCTTAACTGTTATAGAATTAAAAAAAACATATGTTGCCTAAAGCATTGATCGAACTCATCCTACACAAATAGTAAACAAAGACTGCAATAATAGCATATTGGGAATTCGTTAAGATGATGAAATAATTAACAAAGAGCACTGAGTGAACAAAGTTGGATCAGTAAAGAAGGCACTATAAGTCAACGAAGAAAAAAAGGAACCACTATGCATATGGTTTTTGACCTGAATTGAAGTTGAAAACCAAAAGATAACAGTTTGTCAAATCCAAAAGTACTTTATGTAATTATGATAGTTACCTCAACATGTAATAGAACCAAAAGATGGCAAGTAACAATCCAACATAAAATGAATACCATGTCCACTTAGTTTTTGGACCAACCAAAAGGCCCTTGATTGCCAACAAACAAGCCAGAACAGCAACCCAATCTGTAATATATGTAGCCCATTAGGAAAAGGTCAGTGAAAGAACGCATATTTGGTGATTTCTTCAAAATGCCACACAGAAAACTAAATTGGTGGCAGTAAACAAGCAACAAGGCCACTAAAAACTGACAAGTTTCGATCTGCATGAAATTTGCAATATGTTTCAACTGTTGATAAACAAACATCATTGACAGAAAACAAATGGTTTGTAATAGCAAACCATTTCAATAGATTGTGAGCCTACAATACAAATTGTTGATCTATTCCCTAAGTATTGTATCATTATCCTCATGGATAATCACTTCAATATTCTATTTAAAAGAGTTTTTTGTATTTATCTAAGGTAATCCTGTCAAGTTACTAATCAATCTACATGATGCAAAATTTTATTTTAGAAACATACAATAAGCAGAGTGATGGACCTGCTAATATGACCGCCCAAGAGCCCATCTCCTCCATGAAATAAGCATGATAGCGCTGCTCATGATTAAACAACAATGTCAAATGTTGAAATAATACCATGACATGCAGAGTACACATGCAAGCACACAAAACTCCAGCATTTCTTTAGATATTGAAGATTTCTCGCAAAATTCACTATAGGAACAAAATATCGTCTAAAAGTAATATTTAAATAGATAGACAATTAATTTCAGATACATTAACTAAGCCAAAAAAGGTCAAACTCATGCCCTATAAAATTGCATGTTCCTATGTCATAAGTGGTTCCAGCGAAAAAACTGGATGCACCTATACCATATCCAAGAGATGTAGAATAACAGAAGCCAAATGTTTATAATCACAAATAGTACGAGTACAGAAAAAAGAAAGAAAACTTGAAACTTCTCACTAGAGCTCTATTACAGGTGAAGTGGATAATTCATTGCACCTAAAAATCTTTCTTCTTTTTCTTGTAATTTTTTTTATTCTTCCCAGTATGCAGTAGCTACTAGACTCTGACTCATCCAATTTGAATGAGAAGTCTTAAACCTCTCCGGTGACTCTGGGATATCCTGAGACCACCTAATTCTTAACCAATTTTTTTCCCTGAAAGGATTATTCTTAAACAATTGGATCAACAAACTACAAAGTAATGGTAACGAAAGTAGAATTTGCTGCAAAGTCAATGTAAAGCAGCACTTGAGGCACCATAATTACACAACAATAACATAGTCCGCAAAGATTCATACAGGGAACACAAATGAATAGCAGAATTACCAGCTCCCATGGAAACCAAACTTGCTGGTAGATGGAGTAGATCAGGAATGTGATGTAGCCGAGCAGGAAGGCCGAGAAAACGCGCTGCAACAAGAAGCCAATCAACAGAGTGACCAAAGGCAAAACCATGAACAACTAGGGAAAGAATCACCATGTAGGTAATATTTCTATCTATACCCTCCAGAGACGACTCTGCTGAGCGTGTTTGGCCTCGAAGGATCGGACCATCTCCTCCTGCTCTGCAACAAAGATACCGCAGATCCACCTGAGACGTGCATCAGACTAAAAAGGGCAGGCGATGAGCCTACTTGAGAAGAGAGAAGGGAAGAGGAGAACGACCTTGTGTGTCGATGGGATCAGCTTCTCCGCCGTCGCCGCCACGTTCGTCGGCGGGGTCTCGCCGGACGCCACGTTTCCACCACTTCCTGGTCACCTCCATGCTCAGCTCCCGTTCGTTCGACGGTGGTCTCCGTGGACGTGTACTATTTTTTAACTGTTTGATTCGCTTGGCCCACTTCTTGGAACGGACCAAGTAATGGGCCTCTTCAGATGGGCTTAGACTTTTCTCCTAGCGGCCTACTGCTAATTAAGTTATGGAAATGTCCGAACACGTTGTATTAGAAGCAAATGGAGCAGTTAATTAATCGAATCCTAAAAAAATTGTCAATTGTTTTAATTGGAATTAATTTTGTTATTAAACAATATAGATTGATTGATATTTTCAAACTGGTTCAAGAAATTATTGCAAAGGAGCAAAAGTGAAAGTATTGTTTCTCATGAGGTATTCGAGCGAGAGAGATCACGAGTAAAAGAAAGGATGGAAAAATAGAGAGGATTGTGGTTCTTTAAATAGATGGAAAAATATCTATATATAAATTTTGAATCAAATAATAATTCATGGGAATAAGCTTGGAAAATTATGACACTTTAAAAATGAGTTTCAATGTGATTATAACTTCGAAGAATAATTAGTTTGATGATAATAATTTAATTATAATATAAATACTTATTTTTCTTTCTAATTATCATACATTATTTTATATTCTATATGTTTTCATCCTTTTATATTTTCTAATCATGTGGGGGGCGTTTGCACCATGTTCTTCAAACTTGAAATGCATAACTAAAATATCAACATAATTCATTTTCTACATGCTTTATATATATATATATATTATATATATACATACATTGTAGCATGGAGAAAATGAATCAAAATTAGTAATAATTTTAATTCAAAATAGAATGTCGAGAAAGAATGTAACATCTTGAAATTCGACTTTCCTATGTAGAAAAATCTCCACTCGCATGCGCTACCACATTACAATACTTGCTCATGATTAATAATGATGGCTCATCAAAGGAAGAATAAAAATAATAAAAATAAAACATAATCATAATAGAGGTGGAAGATATAGTAAACTTGCAAGAGGCATGCCTTGAAAACGTCAAGACGTGTTTTAAAAATTGTGCGGGTCAAGGTCCAAAGCGGATAATATTTTGTCAGATCAGAATATTACATATGATATCAGTGTGTTATGATGGGAGACCACTTAGTGAGAACATTGAGTCCATTAAGGGAGAAGGATGCAAAAGTCATTCTTTGGGTTAGTTCTACATGAATAAGTCATGAGAGAGACGTTGAGTATATATGTGGACATGTCTTCGACTCCTGAAGACGTATTTTAAAATCATGCGGGCCATGATCCAAAGCGAACAATATCTTAGTTGGTCAAGATGTTACATAAATTAAGTATACATTATTATACATATATATAATTTAGAGGTTGTTCTATAATTATGATTTGTTATTTCAAAGTGCTACTTGGTGAAATTGATTATTCATAAAAATACTAACAAAATTGATGGTATAATAATGGTATTAAAAATAATAGTTATTTCGAAATTATATTTGATTTATCTTAGGCTTTGTTTGAGAATTAATTAATGAAGAGGTGAGATGAAATATGGAGCATGACATGGGATGGGGGGAAGCATGAAGTGTGGTGCAATGCTCTGCAGACCGAAATGTCCTATATGTTGCACACCGTCTTGCGAAGGATTAACACAAAACCACCAAACTTCCTAACTTTGCTGACCAAGATATCGTTTCCTAGAAGAATTTCAAAGAGGCATTCTAGACCTAGTATTCCCCCGCATATGAACGCAGCTTGAAGCAACGAGAATACCCAAAACTACGACTGGAGAATCTAACGGTGTCGTAGTACTTTGACAAGTTCATCAGACTAGAAAAATATTGTAATCTAAAGAAGGATGAACGAGAACAGGTGGATCGCTTCACCCAAGGCCTGAACCCGGAACTGAGAAAGGAAACTATTGGGAGACAATTGTAAGACCCTCAATGACACAACCGAATCGGCAAAGTGCCAAGAGAAAGATGATGTCGATCGCCAAAAGGAATAAAAAAGGAAGGGCCCAACATGACCGCCTGAATAGGATAAGCCCTAACAAGAGGAGGGGAGGCAAGCCAAGGCTCATAATTAGAGGGACCGATGACGAGATGAATGCCAACAACCCTATGAGCTCTATGAAGCACTCTCACCACCACAGGACGAAAAAAAATGTTGCCCCCATTGTCAAAGGTTCCACGTTGAGGAATGTCGTCGTAAGATGGATACATGCCTTAACTGTGGTCAGCATGACCATTTTGCGAGAGATTGTCCGGACTGAAGAAAGGACCAAAGACCTCGAGGAGAAGGAGATGCTCCAAAGATAAGATGAGATATGATAAATCAAATTATTATCATAATATTTTAATATCCCTAGTCATATTCAAATTAATTTTAGAGAGCTTCTAATCACAAGTGAAATAGGAGGGATTAAGCTGGATTGGACTAGGATTACTTCTACAAAACCCCTATAAAAATAGGGTAGAGGAGAGAGAGGAGCTTATTATTTTTTGAGTTAATTCCTTTTACATCCCTCAACCTATAACTTATTTTCGCATCTGACACCGAACTATAAACTTATAATTTTCGATCCCTAAATTTATTTGCGTTTGACAAACATGTCCTTCCGTCTATCAATGGTTAAGTTTTCTGTTAAATTCAATTTTTTATTTATTAAATTACTTTTATACCATCTCTCTCTCCCTCTCTCCCTCCCTCTAAAGTCTCTCCCTCTGAAGTGGGAGTAAAATATGTCATGGCAAGACATCAAATGATTCCAGGAACACCAAATACTTGCGCCTAAAGCAGGGGAGTAATATTCACTATCTTCCAACACACTCGAGTGTTGAATCTAGGATCCCAAGAATATTTTGAATGATCACAAATTTGTAAAGTGAACTCAACCTATACCGATGAACTTGTTGAGCTGATTTATGTAACATGATACATACAAGTTCAGAGTAGCGGTCGACCTAAGCTGAAGGAATGGACGACCGGTGCACGCGTAATTACATTAGAAGAACTACATGTGTGCAGTTGGCGTCCTAAGATATGAAGCGGTCGACCAACATCAGAGGGAGGATATATGTAATGGAGAGCAGAAGCATGAATGATCGACCAAAGATATGAAGAGGTCGACCAGTATTAGAAGGGAGTGCAT
>LTAE01001249.1:5726-50953 GCA_001647135.1 Pontederia paniculata | reverse complement strand
ATAAATTTTATATATATATATATATATATATTAGAAGCACATGGGAGTGAACTAAAACTTAATTCATTTTCCAATAAAGTAGGGTTGCGGAAAATCGTTGTCACGAATAGGCCATTATAAACAGCTCAAAATTTAGCATCACATTTATGAATATAAAGAGTTCTATATAGATCTAAGATTTTTATCGAATAATTCAATACATAATTTATTGATCTTTTTATTAATTTCTTGCCCATTTTTTTTGTCAAAATTGAGTATGAATTTATTGCTAGATATTAATGGTTCAGAATTTGGAAATGTTAGTTGTCAAAGAAATCTGTGCATGACTCATTCATGCCCTAAAGCCAAATTAATTCATTTATAGCCCATTAATACCTCATTTGAGAAGAAGATAAAAATGATAAGGTACTATCTTGACAACAATAAAAATGCATATAGGCATTTATTTTGTAAATAATAAATAATTAATGCATTCATATTCCTATCCCTATAAAACGTGTGGCAAGGCCCTTGTTTGTTTCATCAAGCATTCAATTATTTTTATTTTTGTTGTCTCCATAGTTAGTATTGTAGTTCTTTGTTGATATGAGCTATCTTGGAATTGTTCTTGTGAGGTTGATCATGTAATACCTAGTTACCTTTAGCTACTCATATATCTTGCATTTCATGTGCTTCAACGAGCATTTGAGGATGGGGGTGCGCGCACGGCCAATCATCGACATGCCGTGGAAGCCCGGCGAGCATGTCATTGTCCACTCTCATCATCTCATTTTGCTTTGTTTTCTTCATATGGGTTTGTTTTGTTTTCGTGAGCTGATTATTTTGATTTCCTTATGCCATTAGGACATGTTACAAGTAAAAATTCTGAGTCAAGAGTTGGTTACCAAACATCTCCACTGCTATGAAGGATTACTATGGCGTATATATAGAGGTATATGCATGGATGCACATGAATTAATTTTTCTTTAAAATAGTTTTGTTTTAGTTAAGTTGATATATTTCTCCTCCGTGGATATACAAAGGCCAACCTACGAGGCAGTTGCTTCCTCACAACTGGTGTCTCATTGGTTGTTTAGAAAAGCTTCATTCGTGGGGATGAATTCCTCTTCATCAGGTAATATTTAAAGGTTATGCATTGAAAAGTTAGTATCATTCTCATAATTTGATCATTGATCATGCATGAACAGATTGAAAGGTGGAGACTTGTGCGTGAGACATATTCGGAGGAGGATCTACTTATTTCTCCATTATCAATATTTGGAGTTGTCGAATGGGTTGTTTCTTCGTAGAATTTGCAGAACCCAAATTTGCAGTAATTTTGGCATCAACCAGAGCAGCCGGTGAGAAGCACTCACAAGTCATCTCAAGAGAGATGTATTGATCTCAAGACATGAACATAATGACCAAAGCAGCCTCTTGACTGGAGCGGAGAAAAGAAGGTGGTGTTGGCTAAGTGAAAGATTGCTGAGAGAGTTTGGAGAGTTGTCAAATGCCATCTTTTATTTGTGTTACAAATATGTCACTAGAGTTGGTTATGTTGATTGAGTTATGTAAAATCTTATGATCACTCATCAAAAAATATTTTTTGTGATGTGTATGTTTTATTTTTCTTTGATCTTTCTTAGAAATATATTTGGATCATTATTCCATGAGTTCATTTTACATATTCTAACTTTCCCTTGTAATAATAATAATAATAATAATAATATATATATATATATCTTATAATTTCTAATAAAATAATATACATGATAGATCATTTATTATTATTCACTTAGTCCATTTTGTATTGAATTGCTCTACATCATTTTGTTTATCAAATTAGTTTGATGATTATACATTAAATTATTTTATCAAATAATAAGTTTCTTAATGTATATGATTAGAAATGGCATTAGTGGTGCCTGCTCCATTTATTGATAGGAGAGGGTTTGGCGCAATTGGTGCAGGGCCAAGTTCGCCCATCCTAGCTAAATCCCCAAAAAATAAGTGTTACATTATATTAACAAAATTAATAGAAGAATATATACATTAATTATTCATTAGGTATATTTAAGTTATAAAAAAATTTATAATATTTAGAAATTCATCTTATAATACAAAAGGAGCAGTCATTATATAATAATCGATGGTTTTATTTCGTTGCTACGTCGTCCATGATGGGTTGAGTGTCGCTAACATGTCATTGTTTCTTTTGAAAAAAATGATGCTATATTGTCGCTAATCCTCTAGTAAGTCATCATTATTTTGTCATTAACTTCGTCACTAATTTGTTAGTGGGTCATCATTAATTTGTCACTAACTATTGAATATATTTGTCGCTAAGTCGTCGGTATAGTGTCATTTTTTCATCGCAACTTATTGAACTAGTTTTTTTACCAGTTCATCACTTTGATGTCGCTAATCTTAGATAAAAAATGATTATTTTGTACTTAAAACTTTATGTATTATCATCACATCCATGTACATCACAATAAATAATAAAATTTGAAAGTCGGTAAATCAAATCACATTCCAAATTTCAAAGTTTGTCGAATTCATAATAGGGGTTAATGGGGGTGCATAGCGATTTGCTATGCACCCGGTGCGGTGCATAATTTGGGTCATTAATTTAAAAATTAATAACCCAGATCCTATTAAACTAAAATTTTGGATCATTAATTGGATAAGATCTGAGTCATTAATTTTTAAATCAATGGCCCAGATCATGCACCACACCGGGTGCATAGCAAATTGCTATGCACCTCCATTTTTCTCTTCATAATACAACAAAGTTAAATATTCCTAATCATCATATGGAGGCATGCGAGGAGTAGATTAATAGGGAATCAAACTCAGGACCTCCACCAATAGCAACCTAATCCTATCATTCACGATATCTCCCACGAGCTTCCATAACACACTCATATTTGTATGAGCAGGTGCAGTAGTAAAACTACATGAAGGATGATTGAAAAAATAAGTGCTCCATTGCGAACTCAATCTACCAAAGCCACGGAGTCGTCCCTCCTTAGCGAGTCCTACAACTTTTTTTTCTATACCTCCTCGTTGACTTTAGGGTAGTCGTCAATATTATCTCTATACTTCTCCGTCATCATCAAATCATACGACTCCTACCAATGAAATAGTTAATCTCCATACCAAAAACTTGAAGAGAAATATTTGAAATTAGTGTTACTACAACTCTTTTTTTGCTTACCTCGAGACAAATTAGTTGGTCTTCTAGGTTTCCGCCACTCGATAACTCCTATATCAATCACATATAAGATAAAGATAAGAATCAAAATTATAAAAAAATGAAAAATATCATTTTTTATGCTCTATAAACCCAATGGAGCCTCTGCATGGCGTGCCACATTTAGCTTAAACAATTTATTATTTTTGTCAGTTGTTAATTTCTCTTGATATTGGGGTGATGCCTTGTTACAAAATGATAAGTGCTGAAAAAAATAAACATCTAATTTAAAATTACTTATCAAATTTCTCAAAAAAATATCAAACTTCTTTTGAAATATTTGAAACAAATTTGTCCTTCACTTCAAGAATGTTGCAACTTTTGCATCTCGACCACAGTAGAATATCAACTATTCTAGGTTGAGTAGATAAATAACTTCCTTATTACACCATCTAGAAGGCCTTCCTTCCATTTATACTTGGTCAGAAAAAAATTGATATTAGTTTGTAATCAATTAAAAAGGAATATATGATAGTGTTGCCTTAAATGCATTGTATATGTTTTAATAAGTCAAAGAAATGTTCTTACAATGAGGACAACCTATCAAAAATCTCAAAAAAATCAACTTGCTAATGTCACAATGAATATAACCTGAGATGAAAGCAGACTTAAAATTAATGTGTGTCATCTTATATTTATTCATTAAAAAATAATGCATTTTAATAAATTAATGATTATCAACTCACGGATTATTTTTTCATCCACCGTAAGGATTCCGTTAGGATGATGAAGATTCATTTTAAGGATTCTGTTAGGATGATGAAGATTCAACGTGAACATTGTCCGAAATAAATGTTAGCAACACATTTATTTAGTTAACAAAAAGCAATAATATCGTTCTATGAAGTTATAGAATATTAATTGTCTGAGTGACAAGATCAATCATGGATCATCGTCCTCATGAGGCGTGCCACAACCTGTGCCGTTCCCATGATCATGAGAAGCCATAACTTATAAAAGCATTTATTTGGACATAATTATATTTTTTACGTTCATTAAAATTAATTATGAAAATAATTATGTTNCTAATTTGTCGCTATTAACTAACTTATTTTCAAGTTTTTTTCTAAAAAAACAAGATTTAGCAACAAGATTATTTGTTGCCAAATTCACCATTATTAGAGACAGAAATACTTTCATAGTTAGATCTATCATTAAACTGTCACTAATCATATTTTAGAAATAAAAGTTGAAATACTGTTAGTCATTAAACTACCTTCAAGTTTTCAGTATTAGCGATGGTTTGTAGTGCATGGAGTGTGTGACTTGAAGCTTTTATATATTTATAAAGTGGGTGGCTAACACATTGTCAACTATCCTTTTTTACCATAAAAAAGAATTTTCTTTTTGAATGGAACATAATATATTGTTATTTCAAGTAGGTAGGGATGAAATATTATAATTCCTTTGTCATAAAGAAATATTTAAATCCTCTTACTTCTTTTTTAATACATAATCAACAATAATTTATTATGAGATATTAATGGATGATTATGAGTCGAAGGTTAGCTATCCACAAAACTTGAGTAGCTGTCATGATTCACTCCAATTGAAATTATGAGATCAAGATAAGAATAATAAGGATGGACAAAAGTCAAATGAAATTGATTGGTCCTGGTATAAGATTGGTGGAGATGATGGGATGGATATAAGAACATTTCATTATAAGTGATATGAAAAATAAAAATCAATGCACTTAAAGGAGAGGAAAAAAGAGAGAAGCTAAATCGTAGAGTTGCGGAAAATTATTGTACATAAACAACTCTAAGATTTAGTATACATTTATGAATATAAAGAGTTCTATATTGCTCCGATTGTTATCGTATAATTCAATACATGATATACTTCTCTTTTTATCAATTTCTTGCCCATTTATTCATCACAATTGAGTATGAATTAATTGCTAGATATAAATGACTCATCATAATTTGGAAAGGTTAGTTGAAAAAAAAATTTGTTCATGATATGTTCATGACGTACAACCAAATTAATTCATTTATAGCCCATTAGTACCTCATTTGAGAGGAAGATACAAATGATGAGGTAACATGCAAAGAGGAAAAAGTGTTACCAAGAAAAATGAATTTGAAGGAAAAACTGGCTTGCACACTAGTTTTGTTGAACCGACTTCTGTAACCAAATCGTGACTTCAAATGGAGCAAAGAAAATGACTCCACATGTTCGTTAACCTCTTTATTAATACCTTACTCATTATTGGGAAGTGTCACGGATCAATGTCTTGTAATTATTTGGAAGGATTATTATCCAAAAAAACTAGGTAGGCCACATAGTAAAAAGATAAGAACACTTCATAGGAAACAATAAAAGCAAAATAAAGCCGAATGCATTATCTACATCTTATTAGTTTTCAATGAAGTGGAGTTGCCATAATTTTCCGGATGGACCATTATAGACCGTTCCAAGACGCAATTATGATAAATAAATCGTATAAATTTGCTCCTAGGTTATTACCTCAAGTATAATAATTTTGACGTATGAAAGACTACTCGTTTTGTTAATGTGCTGCTCATTTATTTGTGGAAAACATTATTAAGTAGGACTATAGAACTAGATATTAATGCACCGTCATAATTTCGAATAGTTGTAAAAAATTCTATGCCCATTATTATACATATACATATGCATGTACCAAGCCAAATTAATGAAACAAATTTCATTTGGATCATGTACATGAAGATACATATTTGTGGCATTCATTGAGAGTATAAAAAATAATTAATACATTTAGAGATGTATGGACTATAAGAAGGAGGACAAACTCCCCACCATATCAACAAACTTAGTTGTTGCATTGCATAAGTGCGTGCTGCTTGATTTGTTCTCAGAGAGGTTGATCATATAGAGGTTGATTTGTTATTTTCATGTAGGGAATCCGTATTATAGTTAGTTAGCCTTCTCTTCATTTGAGTCCTAATTTATTTATTTTTTTCACATTTGCAGTGCTTATACGAGAGCATACACAAAACGACTTGTCGGCCTACATGAGTAATACCTAGTTACCTTTAGCTATTCATTATCTTGCATTTCTTGTGCTTCAACGAGCATTTGATGAGGGGGGCGCGAGCACGGCCAATCATAGGCATGCCGTGGAAGCCCGGCGAACATGTCATTGTTCACTCTCATCATCTCATTTTGCTTTGTTTTCTTCGTATGGTTTTGTTTTGTGTTCGTGAGATGATTATTTTGATTTTGTTATGCCATCATGACATGTTACAAATAAAAATTCTGAGTCAAGAGTTGGTTACCAAATGTCTCCACTGCATGACGTTCGCGGTTTGCCGGCTGCGCCGAGCCCTGTCGGATCCTTTCCGATGGAGACGGAGCTCCCGGAAGATAATTCGGTGGTTCAGCAGCTGGTGGTTGCGCCAAACGATGCCGATGTCCTCTTCCTCCAATCGAAGGGTCGTTCCTCTCAGACGCCCTTGCGGTAGCATTGAGCAATTTCTTGTAGCTCAGGTTCTCAGGTTGAGGCATTGGTGGACTCGAACGTGGGAGCGCTTGCGCGGAGGTCTCTCCCCTCTTTGCCCTTCTTTTCTTTGGCATAGAAGCGGGGAGTGCTAGGATGAAGTTGTTTTGCTCATCTCTCTCTCGCTTCCTCTGCATCCTTGATGACTCGCCAGCAGCCTAGTTTTTCAGCTCATGACGACCACTGTTATGGTCTCCTCCATTATCGAAGAGGCCAAAGGCGCAGGTAGGACGGCGAAAAGGACAAGGAAGAGGAAGACACCTCTCATCCTGTTGCAGGTTGGTCGACTGTGCCTACTGCTCGAAGCAGCCCCAGTCCTCGTGGCTGTCTGCTCCCATGCAGCTAGCAGGCGACTGTTTCGACGTCGAAGAACCGATGTGCACGATATGTAAAAGGCAGATATGTAAAATGTCTTGGCAAAACGGAATCAATATGTAAAACGCAGATATGTAGAACGTCTCGGATAGACAACACACTCATATTTGAGTTGCCGGTATTAGTGATGGTTTTTTCTTTCGCAAACTTTCCATCGCAGAATAACATTTTCTTGTAGTGCATGGAGTGTGTGACTTGAAGCTTTTATATATTTATAAAGTGGGTGGCTAAGACATTGTCAACTATCCTATTTTACCATAAAAAAAAGTATTTTCTTTTTAGATGGAACATAATATATTGTGATTTAAGGTAGGAAAGGATGAAATATTATAATTCCTTTGTCATAAATAAATATTTAAATCTCTTACTACTTTTTTGAACTTTTATCTATTTAACACATAATCGATAAGAATTTATTATGAGATATTAATGGATGATTATGCGTCGAAGGTTAGCTATCCACAAAAAAAGAGAAGCACATAAAGTAGAGTTGCGGAAAATTGTTGTATATAAACAGCTCCAAGATTTAGTATACATTTATGAATATAAAGAGTTCTATATTGCTCCAAGACTGTTATGGAATAATTCAATACATGATATACTTCTCTTTTTATTAATTTCTTGCCCATTTATTCATCACAATTGAGTATGAATTTATTGCTAGTTATAAATTACCCATCATAATTTGGAAATGTTAGTTGTAAAAAAAATTGTGCATATTTTATTCATTTAGTACAGCCAAATTAATTCATTTATATCTCATTAGTACCTCATTTGAGAGGAAGATACAAATGATAAGGTAACAAAGAGGAGAAAGTGTTACCCAAAAAAATTAATTTGAAAGAAAAACCAGCTTGCACATCGGTTTTGTTGAACCGGCTTCTATAACCAAATTGTGACTTCAAAAGAAATGGAGGAAAAAAATGGCTCCATAGGTTCATTAACCCCTTTATTAAAACCTTACTCATTGTTGGGAAATGTCATAGATTAATGTATTGTAATATTTTGGAAGTATTATTGTCCAAAAAAACTAGGTAGGACGCAGTAAAAAGATGGTTAGAGATACAACGAAGATAAGAACACTTCATAGGAAATAAAGTCGAATGCATTATCTACATCTTATTAATTTTCAATAATGTGGAGTTGCTAAAATTTGTCGGATGGACCATTATGGACCGTTCCAAGACGCAATTATGATAAATAAACCGTATAAATTTGCTCCTAGGTTATTATAGCAAGTAAAATAATTTTGATGTATGAAGACTACTAATTTTATTAATGTGCTGCTCATTAATACCCCTTTATTAATAAAAAATGGAGCAAAAAAATGGCTCCACAGGTCGTTAACCCCTTAATTAATACCTTATTATTCGGAAGTGTCATGGATTAATCTCTTGTAATAATTTGGAAGGATTAGTGTCCAAAAAGGCCACATACTAAAAAGATGGTTGGAGATGACAATAAAGATAAGAACACTTAATAGGAAACAATAAAAGAAAAATAAAGCCGAGTTGCCAAAATTTTTCGGACGGGCCATCATAGACTGTTCCAAGACGCAATTATGATGAATAAATCGTATAAATGTGCTCCTAGGTTATTATCGCAAGTATAATAATTTTGACGTATGATAGACTACTCGTTTTATAAATGTGCTGCTCATTTATTTGTGTAAAACATAATTAAGTAAGAATATAGAACTAGATACTAATGCGCCATCATAATTTTGAATAGTTGTCAAAAAATATATGCCCATTATTATGCATATACATATGAATGTACCAAAGCCAAATTAATGAAACAAATTTCATTTGGATCATGTACGTGAAGATACATATTTGTCGCATTCATTGAAAGTATAAAAAATAATTAATACATTTAGAGCTTGTGTGTAATGTAAAACTAACTACATGTAATTCAATGTGCAGTACATGAGTAGTTTCTTGTTTGTTTTGCATGCATTGCAACTCCTGTAATGAGTTGCAATTACTTTGTGAGGTGGGGTCCACAAAAGAGAGAGAATTGGAAAATATGGAATTGGCTTTACCGTAGATGACTTTTGGGCTTTTGATGGGATCCACAATATAAAAAAGTACTAATTCAAGTTATTTTATATATTTTTTAAATAAATTTATAATATATATAAAACTTAAATTTTCAAATAAAATAAAAGATAGACACATCAAAAATAGAAATAATATAAATAAAAAATAATAATGTAAACATTTAAATTATAAATATAGTAAAATTTGCATAAAAACAAATCTAAATAAATATAAAAATACTACACAACTATAAAATATGAGGAATTTTAATTTTAAAATAACATCATTTCAAAGTCTTAAAATAATAAATAATATAAAAATATAAATTATAAAATATTAAGGGTGTCAATTTAAAATCATTAAAGATAGTATATGATATATTACGCATTGCAATATAAAATATATAATACATTCACATAATAAAATAAAATTATGTTTATAATTGACAAAGTTACGAGAGAATAGAAAGAGAATTAAGAGAATATGATATAAATAATTGCTACAATGGTTAAATAATTATTTTTATAATTGACAATAATGGTTAAATATAGAACATCATGGTTACTTATAAAAAGTTTAATATTAAAAAAATATAAAATAATGAGCCTAAAAGATAGCACGTAAGAATGTAAATTATAGCATTTTCTAAAAAGTAATAAGTTTAATAAGAAACCATATACCAAAACAATAAAATTAATGTCAAATAAATTTAAAATAATATTAAAATAAAGTATATAACAAATAAAGTTAAATTTTAAAACTAATGGTAAATTTAACATAATAGCACATATCCAAATAACATAAATTATACTATTAAAATTAAATTAATGTAAATTTATATTATTAGAGTAAATAAAGATATTATATATATTAGTAGAAAAATAAATATTAAAATGAAAATTATTTAAATATATTATTGAAATTAATTAAATAATATATATTATTAAAAAGAACAATATAATTAAATAATTATTTGATTATTAATATAAGATAATAGTTATATTTTATCTAAATACTTACAACAAATTCTTAGCTTCAACCAAATAACGTAATTCACTTTCTGAAATTATATTTACATCTATCTAAACTAAGAAAAAACAACTCTTGTAAATATAAATTCTCCCAGAATTTTCAATTACAATCATTTACATTCCAAATTTTCAATTACATTTATGTCAAACCAAACTAATTACGTCAAAGGAATAAAAGAAATTTAATTTGGATCATGTACGCAATGGCAGAGCCAGAACTTTATCGAGGGGGTGCACAATTGCTCATATAATTATTTATATAATTTAAAAATTATTTTGAACATTAATTTATATTTTCAATTATAATTTTTAATATTTTGTTGGAATAGTTTAATGTAATTAAAGATATTAAATCAATTTAACTTTTTTATTTTGAACATTAATTTATATCTTCAATTATAATTTTTAATGTTTTTTGGAATAGATTAATGTAATTTAAGATATTTACATCAATTTCATTTTTTTTATTTTAAACATTTAAAAATAGAAAGAAAAAAAGTGTGAACATTTAAAAATATGGATACAATATTATAACACTAATTCATAATTGAATACAGTAATAATGAAATAAAAAAATTGATAATATTTAGTTATTTTTTCATAAAAAATACATATTATTATGTGTATGATATAATAATAAATAGATTTATATGATATAGTCATAGAATAATAAGTAAAAATATATAATGTAGCATATATAAATAATATTGTTAATGAATGAATAAATATTAATATAATATAAGTAAATATATTAATATAATATAACCATTTTTTTTTGCATTTTTTTTTGGATTTCCTTGGAAAAATAATAGAATCATTTATGATCCGTCTATATCTCCTTGGAAAAATAAGAAAATAAAATAAATAATAAACAATATAAGCACTAATCGTCAGAAGGCACAAGATCAATATTTGTATATATTATTATGCAAAAATAAAATAAAAAATGAAAAGAGCAATGATACATGATATCCTAACAGTTGAGTCGAACAACTAATCTTGATCGTTGGATGCAATGATCTAAACACCGTGGATATGAAATCCAACGGCTAAATCTGCCCCAGATGTTGGCCTATAAAGGCTTAACCCTCTCTTCTACCTTCAACTTGCTCTACCCTCTCCATCGTTGGATGCAATGATCTAAACACCAGTTGCCCTCGCCGTCGTCACTTCCGGTACTTACTCTCTTGACATGTTTTATTCAATGACAGGTTTCTGAGAGTATCTATCGCCATATGCCTTGCCATTATGCCTATGAAAGTAATTATAAGGCTAAAATTCACTTGCATGTGGTTCCATTGGTGGAAGGGCGGAGCCAAGACCTTAATTCAAGGGTGCATAATTATAAAATTATTTTTTGAAAGATAAAAGATAAATAAGAAAAAAGGTGAACGGTAAAGTAAGCATAAAAGAAAAAATAAAGAAAAATAAAGATAAGAAAAATTGAAGTGGGAACATTTTAATTCTTGTATTAAGATATTTCATCTAGCCAACAATAAATATATGTGACATTAAATTACTGTTATAAAAATTTAACCGTGTTTAGAGGGTGTCAGTGCACTCTCTTGACCCCCTCTTGGCTCCGTCCTTGATTGGGGGAATTCTTTGATGAATCGGCCTGTGACGTTATTAAGTTGCACAAAATGGTACTTTTGTCATCTAGTATGCAATTTTTACGGTGTGTTAAACCATTTTGTTGATTGTGAAGTCATGGATAAAGGAAGTCTATGTGTTACTAATGGAAGCCTTATCATAGGGGAATTGCATACTTATTCAACTTTGTTCAACTAGGAAAGCTATGATGGAAGGGATGTGTTTCCATGGTATGGCTATTCATGCTGGTCTGATTTCTGATACTTTTACATGTAATATACTTATTAAATTTTACTCCAAATGTGGTCATGTAAACTTGGCTTGATGCATATTTGACTGAATGCGCAAACGAACATAGAACATTATAATTGTTGCACATACACATCAGGGAAATGATACTGAAACAATGAAGCTTTTTTCGCCTATGTTACAAGAAGGGAGAACACCAAGTTAATTTACTATATCGAGCATCCTTTGTGCTTGTGCTTCCAAATTTTCTATTGTGGGAAGCAAACAACTACATGCATTAGCTCTAAAAATCAATTTTGCAATCCAAATGCAAACATTAAAACATGATTATGGATGATCCAATATCTAAGTGTTATTGCACCAACTCGCCTCCTACGAGTCCTCCGCCATCTTCTCAGTGCTACTATCATCTCGTCACGTATGCCATCATTTACGGACGAGTAATTTGTCTCGCCTAAGCGAGCTCCACATCTATATCATACTATCATCTCACGATATAGGTCGTCACCCACAAAGTGAGTGGTATGTCTCGCCTACGTGAGCTCCATATATCCATCTACTATCATCTCATGATGAAGGTCGTTGCCTACAAGGTGAGTGATCTGCCTCGCTGAAGTGAGCTAAATATATTATCAGCTCACAATGTAGGACGTGGCCCACAAGGTGCATGATTTGTGTTGCCTAAATAAGCTATATCACCTCCTCCATCACATTGCATCTCCATGCTCCACTACGAACCATCATGCATGCTCTAATGTTATATGCATAATGTGTCATGATATAGGATATCACAGTCCATAATTGAAAAATATAAATTTCCACATTTGATTCATAATAAATCATACAAAAGCATCTCTAGAAAATTTTGATAAGATAATAATACCACAACATCTGAATCCATGGAAATCACACACGAAATCTGCGAAAATGTTGAAAATCACATATGAAATCTCACATCATATCACATTAGCTCAAAGAAAATCACATCATTTATTTATATAATTAATCATATGAGCTAAGGTATGTATCAATTGGACCACCATGGACATATAAGTTTGTGAAATCCACTCACATCAGCTACGCTCGACCTTGCTAGGTCGTCCGCGTTTGATCCATAATTTGTATAACCTAAACATATATTCATTTGATAAAATTTTGAAATAACATAATACTTATACAATTTGTGATTATTAAAGTATTATTTCCATGTTTATATATTAATATTGAGTTAATAATCCATAATTATTATCATTATTTTTTATTTCCACTTAATTATTGTACTATGATTAGATGATTATGGCACAAATTTTTGGATCACTTCATACTAATCATCATTTATTAAATTTTTTAGTAAGCTCAATGTAATCATTACTTTATAATTATTATATGTAATCACACAAATATTAATCTTACACATTTCCTTTCACCACTTATTGTGATAATACATGTCATGCACATGACATAACTGGTTTGTGCCTATCTCATGTCATTAAATGTCTTCACTAGATATAACCATGTGTAACAATTCAGAATACTATAATTAGTAACACCTTTCTTTAAACACTCTTAAGGGAGACGTGGGCGGCTCTTTTACAATTTTCAGCAGATTTTCATTTAATTCAAAAACACTCATCCTTCCATTATAATCCAATAGTCATATCACACCTTTGAAAAATAGTGGATTTGAGCTCCCTAATACAAATGCTTCATGCTCTATCAAAAGCTTTGTCCAATCTTTATCTCCTATTTTTCAATACTTGATAAAACTATTTGTTTGATTCTTTCAATTGTGTATGCTAAACACCATACCATACAGTTAGGTGAACAAGGAGGACCGGAGAAACAAATATTGGCTAGTGCTAGATTCTTTTATTTGGGGAAGATTAAAACTCGATTCTGTTAAATGATTATAGAACATAATATCCCTTGGTGCATATTTATTCTCAACCACTAAGAGCCAACCAAAATCAGATGATACTATTCTAAAATTATTTGGTATTGGAATGTCAAGTAAGCACTCTTCGGGTTGAATCTCTCTTTTACCATGACTCGCTAGTAAACATATGAAGGGAAAAGAGAGTTGGGCTTTAAGGAGTATACATATATATATTATTTTAATTTTTTTTGTTTTTTTATTTTTTTCTAAAAATAAAAAAGTGCATACTAATACACATATCACACCTTTGAAAAATAGTGGATTTGAACTCCCTAATACAAATGCTTAATTCTCTATCAAAATTTTTGTCCAATTTTTATCTCTTATTTTCCAATACTAGATAAAATTATTTGTTTGATTCCTTCAATTGTAGGAACATTTTAATTCTTGTATTAGCCAACAATAAATATATGTGATATTAAATTACTGTTATAAAAATTTAACCGTGTTCAGAGGGTGTCAGTACACTCTCTTGACCCCTCTTGGCTCTGTCCTTGATTGGGGGAATCCTTCGATGAATCGGCCTATGACGTTATTAAGCTGCACAAAATGGTACTTATGTCATCTGGCATGCAAATTTTATGGTGTGTTCGACCATTTTGTTGATTGTGCAGTCATGGATAAAGGAAGTCTATGTGTGCATACTTATTCAACTTTGTTTAATGAGGAAAGCTATAATGGAAGGGATGTGTTTCCATGGTATGGCTATTTATGCTGGTCTGATTTCTGATACTTTGACATGTAATATACTAATTAGTTTTTACTCCAAATGTGGCCATGTAAACTTGGCTTGTTGCATATTTGACTGAATGCTCAAACGAACATGGAACATTATAATTGTTGCACATACACATCAAAGAGATTATACTGAAACAATGAAGCGTTTTTCGCCTATGTTACAAGAAGGGAGAACACCAAGTTAATTTACTATATCGAGCATCCTTTGTGCTTGTGCTTCCAAATTTTATATTGTGGGAAGCAAACAACTACATGCATTAGCTCTGAAAATCGATTTTGCAATCCAAATGCAAACATTAAAATGTGATTATGGATGATCCAATATCTGTGTTATTGCACCAATTCGCCTCCTACGAGTCCTCCGCCATCTTCTCAGTGCTACTATCATCTCATCACATACGCCATCATTTACGGACGAGTAATTTATCTCGCCTAAACGAGCTCCACATCTATATCATACTATCATCTCACGATATAGGTCGTCACCCACAAGGTGAGTGGTCTATCTCGCCTACGTGAGCTTCATATCTCCATCTACTATCATCTCATGATGAAGGTCATTGCCTAATTGATTTAATTAGCAGCAGCAGGTCATAATATGCCATCAAAGTAGCAAAAAATATGTAATTTACTTCTTTTATATACTATTCATTTAAAGACTCTTTTAGGTGTAAGAATTTGAAATCAAATTGTGTAGGATCTTATAAGTTGTCTATAGTTTTTTTTTTATACCGGCTCAGGACTTTCGGTGTGCAGGGCTATTAGCACATGACTAATCCGGAATCAAGATAAAAAACAGAAATGATATCCCTTTGATCAAATTGGCGACTCTAAAATTCGAATTCAAAACTAATAGCTCTTGAACCTTCAACTCGAAGCAGAGACATGCTACTCATCTGTGCCAACTGAACTTGATCAATTGTCTATAGTTTTTTTCTCTTTGATTCAGGATGCCTAACTTGGACGAGGTCTTCTTGAACCTCGAGCTCTCTATTATCAGTTATGTCCTTGTAAAGATATTGGGATAATAATAATCGTGAAAAAACGATATCAGAGTAATATTTTTTTGGAGTTTCTTTACAAGTCATTTATTTTATTTTATTTTATTTGTAATACATCAAAGATATTTTTCTCCATATCGAGAGAGCAAAGCGAAAGTAGGATGCATCATAAGCTTCAAACCATGAAATTTAAATTAGGTTTTGACACTTCACTTTTCGAAAAGAGACTAAATACAATAATGTAGTGAACTCTAATTTGCACACAAGACTGGCATATTTAATCTCTTTCAAAAGTGAAGTGTCAAAATCTAATTAAATTTTATGGTTTGAAGCTTACAGTGCATCCTACTTTCGCTGCTCTCTCTATATGGAGAAGGATATTTTTGGCGTATTACAAAAGAATAAAATAAAATAAAATATTACTCTAAGCACTTTTAGTTATACAGGAACCATATTAAGTAGGTAAAATGAATTGAGAGAGCAGAGCGAAAGTAGGATACACCGTAAGCTTCAAACCGTGAAATTTAATTAGATTTTGACACTTCACTTTCCGAAAAAGATTCAGAGGTTGTTTGGGTTAGCTGATGGAAAATGACTGATAAGTCTAGTGCTGATAAGTATATTAAAGAGCTCAAGCTGATTTTAAAATATAAGCATCTACTTGTTTGGATAAAAGTGCTTATAATAATAAGTAATGTTTGGTTAAAAAATATTGATAATTTAAGATGACACAAATGCCCATTATAATATTTTAAAACAAAATGGAAAGGAGAGTGAAAAAATGATACTTCTTTAAAAAGTTGAGGACAAATAAGTAATTTACTTGGTCAAACTTGAATGACTTATAAGCCAATAAAAATAAGCTGGATTTCTCAGCTTTTCTATTTTAACTTATAACTCAGCGGGTCCCACAACTTATCAGCCTATATGAATCATTACCAAACACTGAGATATCATCAACATTTTGACCAACTTATTAGCGTTCCCAAACATGCTCTAAATAGTCCCGTGTTGTCAGAACCGGACCGGACCGGCCGGTTCGACCATCGACCGGGGCCTAGTCCGGTCCTGGTTCGATGCAAAAATCGGGTAANATTTTTGTATCAAATAAAATGTTAATTGATCATAAATTTTGAAAATAAATTTATTTTTTGTTCATATTTAATCATTTATTTATGGCTATTTTATCTAAATAATAAATTATATTTTAATTTAATATTTTTTAATAGTATCCGGTTCGACCATCCGGTTTAATCGGTTCAACCGGTTAAACCTAACCCGGAGGCTCCTCCGGGTCGACGTCCGGTTCGGTTCTGACAACATTACTAAATACAACAATATGGTGAACTCTAATTTGCACACAAGACTGGCATCATACCATAACATAAAATGTTAATGAGCAAATAGGAACTACTTTGGTCAGCATGAGTGCAGAATATCCAGTTTAGTAACTAGGTAATCGGATCCTTGAGATATGTGCAAGATCTTCTATAGCATCATTTTCATGAGCAAGCACTTCTTGCTAAAAGGCATCTGTATGAAAATTAACAACTTCATCCCATGCCAATTTGGCATATTTGTCATGTCAGACTCGAGCAAATACATCAAGCCAAGGAAGTGTTTGTCCAACATAAATACATTTCTAAGTAGGAAGAGATATTAAAAGAGGAACATGGGAAAAAAATTGTGGTTTTGGCATGTAGAATAATTGGTACTTAGATGCTCTACAATAGAATCTATGGATTGCTTGATAAATCAATGTCAGAGAAAGTGGGTAGAGATTTACCATGCAATGCACAAGAGCCCAATTGATACCACCAAAGAATGGATGTTGTTTGATATCATTAGCTCCTTGAAATGAATCTAGCCTATTTCTTGGTTCCCTAGGTAGTAAGCGAACAATCTATGTCATGCTTGAATTGATTGTTTTGCAACCAAAATGGAACAAACTTGTATAATAGATAGGAAAAATAAAATGACAAAGGAGATATTAGGATCTCATATGCAACGATCACAAAAATACCAACCTGACAACCCTATGCAAGATTTGATAAAATAGTCTATCTTGATTATCATATGATTTCTTGCTAAAATCAAAACAAGAAAGTAGAGTAATTTCTGACCTAGCAAAATTATTTCAAAGCAAATTATACTCTTTCATTTGCTAGGTCAGAAATTACTCTACTTTCTTGTTTTGATTTTAGTAAGAAATCATATGATAATCAAGATAGACTATTTTATCAAATCTTGCATAGGGTTGTCAGGTTGGTATTTTTGTGATCGTTGCATATGAGATCCTAATAAATCCTAACGGCCCAAGTCCTCCGCTACCGTCACATATTCTCTTCTTTTTCTCTCATTTTTTTTAATTTTGAGTATATGGTATAATATTTCAAGGCACAATATTTTTTTTCTGATTATTACTATCTCAATATATTTACTAGTACATTTGATAATAGAGAGGTCCAAGTTCAAGAAGACTTCATCCAAGTTAGGCACCATGAACAAAAGAGAAAAAAAAACTATAGACAACTTATAAGATCCTACACAATTTGACTTCAATTTCTTACACCTAAAAGAATCTTGAATTGGATAGTATATGAAATAAGTCAAATTAGTATTTTTATTACTCTGATGACATATTATATTAATGACCCGCTGCTGGTAATTCAATCAACTATGTTGGAACAAAATTTTGTATTCTTATTACTTTGTGTTTGAACCAATGTTGTCAAACTCGTAAAACATACACGACACGGAAGAGGTCCGAAAACACCAAATCGTAGAAACCTAACATGAAACAGCCGATTCTAGCATATTTTATTTTAATATATATTTTAATATTAATTTATAAGAAAATATAAATCAGCAATGTTAGGTTTGACATTTATTTACATTTCAGCTAAACAGGCTCTCTCATTTAGTGCAAATATCTAAACTGATCATGTAATTCATAGCAGTAATGCCCTATAATTGATGTTTGTGCTTTAAATTTGAAAGTTATTAGCACAAACATCAAATTACCACAAGGATTGTCTTTCTTTATAAAAAAAATCAATAATAATAAAACAAATAACTTAATAATTTTAGTTCCAAAAGAATTAATACGTAAAAGTCATCAAATTATCATAATAATAAGAAAATAAAGATTGCATTTTTTCATAAAAGCCACCAATAATACATAACAGTTAGGGATGATATGAGATGGTGGAGTATAAGGTAGGGTGGTGGAGTGTGATGAAGTGTGGTGGATTATTATTAAACTCATGTTTGGATAAAATTTTATGATGGTGGATAAGTTAAACTAAATCATGACATATTTAAATAATTTAAATAAAAGTCATTTATACCCTTTATTATATATTATTATTTATTACCCTTAATAAATATAATATTATTATATATTTATTTGATTTATTATAACATTTATATATTTATCATTATTTATATCTCTTTATATATTTTTTCTCTTATCTTTAGTATTATTTTCCCCTCAATGTATTTTATTTCTTTCACAATATTCTTATCTTTTTATTTTTTTGAAATAAAGATAAAAGAAATCGAAGATGATAGATAAATATAAAAAGAGTGAAAAAAATTAATACTATCATTGCATAATAAAAAATATTGTTCAAATGATAATACTTTAAGATGATAAAGTAAAAATGATCATAAAATAATTGTTTATCTAAAATTTAATAAAAAAATAACTAATTAAAAAAAATTATGATGATATTCAATAGATTCAAAATATTATGATAAAAAATTAGTTTGAGAAAAAATAAATGTGAATGAATAAAAGTTAAACAAACGTAAGTATTAAATAATTATAAAATAAGATAGAAAAAGTTAAACGTATTTTTTATCATAAATCAAAATAATATAAGACATAATATTATTTTAAATGAATAATAGTATAATTTTAGAAAGTTATTTAAAAAGATAATTTTGTTTAAAAAGTTTCATTCTCTCTAATTACATCAATCAATTTGGTGAAATGAAATATTTGAAGTTTGAAGGTGTGACCCCTCCGAATCCATATAACTTAAATAATTTTTTTATTTAAAAATAAAAAATAAAAAATAAAAGTGTTCTCATATGGAAAAAAGTCGTTCCTGAAAAAAAAAAAGTTAGTGGCCCAAAACAAGTCTCCTGCAACAGCAGAAAGAGAGAGAGGGAGAGGAACCTGAAGAGAGAGACAGCAGCATCAGAGCAGAAGCGGCGCAGAGCAGAGCACCAGATTGACGGCAGCGGCAGGCAGCAGAGAGGGAGAAGAAATTAGGGCTATGAGGCTTATAGAAACAACACTCTGTCATCCAGGTAAGAAAAAATTAAGATCGATGGCAAAAATAATTCGGTGTAGGATCGAACACGATTTCTCGGCGTCTACTTGTAGGATAGATTCTACATCTTGAAACGCGATATTGACAACATTGATCACACGATGTCGACGATGCCTGCATGTTGTTCGAAGAAATGTCAAAGACTATAAGTTACTAATTATTATTTACATTTCATGAATGATATTTATGTTTGCAGTTATTGTTATTTATAGGCATTAACTGGAGTTCATATAATTATCGTACAAATTAATATATACATAAGTACATATATTTTTTAATATAATTTTTGTAGAATCGGGCATGTCTTGTTACGATATCATGTTTTACGTGTTCACCCGGTCTTTCCGTGTCGACTCCGATTTATGAGTTTGACAACATTGGGTACTACCCATCTGTTTCTAGAATTGTTGTTGTACACCAACAAAAAATGTTGAATCTTAGAGGTTGCCGAAATGCCAGAAAACTCTTTCAGTTAAATCAGTGTATCAGTTTGCTTTAAATTAAAAGAAACGTGCAAGTAATTACTATTACAAATTAAGAGCAACACTGTCATACTTGTAAAATTTTCTTTGGATAAAATGCATTTTGCAGTTACTTTTTTCCTTAAAAATTATAATGTGAAAATGATTATTCTTTTATTGTTATATATAAAATAAGGTAATAATAGTTGTTTTCTCTTCCTGGCATTAGATTTATTTTGCTCGTATGTTTTGTTAGATTGTTAATTCTTAGTACTTTTGTTCGGGTCAAAATTAATCTTTAATATTTATCCCGTAGTGAAAAAGGTGTTGCACCATAAAAAACTGAGTGAATAGCGCGTGATTCATGCATATTATTGCAATACAATTACCTTTATCCACGTCCTAATCGACCTCCGACGGAGTATGTATTTCTAAAAGATCATTGATATTATACCCGATTCCGATTTTGGAGGGTAATGCATCTCATTATCGAGACTAAAATGTGCTCATTTTCATTATTGGCAACTGTAGCGAGATCAATGATTCAAGTGTTCTTTGATCTTTTCTTTTTTGTTCCTAGGGTTTTAAACAGATTCGGAAGCGATTTATATTATTTTACATATGATCTTCGCCTTGTTCTATGTAATGATAATCTTATGTAATTATATTGAAAGTAAAAATACTTATAACAAATTCAACTACATTGCTACAAATGGCCTAGTGGTAACTCGTTAGGACCCTGTTGATCATATGCCTAGGGATAATAATATTCTCAAAAGTTCAAGGATCTCTACGGAGAATCCGTGATCAGAGCCCGGGGGTGGGGATGGGGGACGTAGTCCCCCGCATCTCAATTTGGTGATTGGGTTAGGAAATATTGTCCCTGCTCCACGAATCCCCGATCATTGCACACACATATTATATATATTCAATCTCATAATGTTTGAGTAGTATTTGTAGGTGTTTGTTTTTAAATAAATATTTTACAATATTTATTATACGCATGTATAGTGTGAATGTTTTTTTCGATAAATATTAATTACTTATGATTCTATTATATTTTTAGATAAATATAATTTTTGCTTTAAAGTTTTGAAAATCAGGCCCATGAGATCTACGGGTCACAAGCCGAAGAATTAAAATTCCCACGTCCATAAGGGCGGGGCTGGGACATATCCCCACCTGAACAGGGTGGCAGATTTGGGTGCCATCCGTGATATGCCAAAGGAGCACATTGCATCGAAATCAACTTTAACTGTTCATTTTTGTTTTTCTGGCTGAGAATCTTCATTGTGTGCAGAGGGTACACCTTTTTGGTTTGTCAAAGGAGCAATTGCCTTCGTCGAAGTTCTTTGGTGAACTTTTCTTGTGGCCTCCTTTTAGGTTGTTAGTTGCTGGTTGCACTGATCACCAGAATGATGCCTTTGGAAGCTTGATATGATGTAGGCTTTCTTGTACTTTTTGGACTATGTTGATATGATGTAGTTGTTGGTTGGCATCTATTTGTGTGCTTCCTGATCTCATCATTGTTATCGTTGCTTCTTAGACTGTCTTTTACCTTGGTTGTTTCAATCTCCTCTTAATTATTTGTTGTTGTGTGTTTTTCTTGTTGGAGTCCATGATTTTTTAGTAACAAATGGTTTGATAATTTTATAATTGACTTAAGAAAATAAAATTAGGAGAAGGAAGCATTTTCTAGCAGCAATCATTTACGTCTTTTTGTTTTCTAGTTGCAGAGTGAAGATGGCCACTATTGGGAATCTGAAGGTCAAGACAGCCACTTGCAAAGTGCATTATCAAGGAGATTCACTCTTGCAAGGAGGAAGTGGAGCGAGAAGCTGCGAAATTAGCAACAAGTGGCCGTGGCTCTAAATTAGCAATGACTAGCATGAGGCTGCCTCTTAGTACGCCTTGGTATACTGGCATCGCCGGAGCCATCAAATTGGCTGTTGAGCAGAATTGCATCTCCACTGGCAAATCCCTCCATGCCCACATTGTAAAGATCGGATCTTTGTGTGAGACTGCCCTCTGCAACCATCTCCTTAAGCTGTACTGTAAATCACACGATGTCGACGATGCCTGCACGTTGTTCGAAGAAATGTCGGAGCGGAACTTGGTCTCATACTCCACCTTGATTTCCTCCAGTTCTCGCTCTGGCAATCCCAAGTTCGCACTGAACCTCATGTCTCGTCTGCACAAGTCTAACATCGAGCCTAACCAATTTGTGTTCTCAAGTTCAATTTCGGCATGCTTGAAGCTTCGGAGCGCGATCCTCGGCGAGCAGATACATGCCCAGGCGATTGTCCAGGGATATGAAATGGATGCTTTTGTAAAAAGTGCATTGGTGGACTTTTACTCAAAGCTTGGTGATCTGGAGTCTGCTGTTACATTATTTGACCGATACCACATTCAGGATACAGTCCTGCTTAATTCAATGGTTTCTGCTTATGTAAGCTTTGGCGCTTATAATGAGGCTTTGAGGACTTTTGTGGATGCAAGGAGGAGCTTTAATGTTAAGCCAACAGAGTTTAGTTTTGGTAGCCTACTTAAGGCTTGCTCTCAATTAGAAAAAGGTATTGGCATGCAACTTCATGGGCTAGCTGCAAAGACTGGATTTGATTCAAACTGTTTCGTCGGGACTTCTCTGATTGACATGTATGGCAGGTTTGGAGATCCAGAAAACTTGGAAATAATATTTGAGAGTGTGTTCTCTACAGATGTCACACTGTACAATGCTATGATTGGCGGATACTTGAGAAACAATTTCAATAAAGTTGCATTGGAGTTCTTCAACATGCTGATAGTGGAAGGCTCGACTCCAAATGACTGCAGTTTATCTAGTGCCCTTAAAGCTTGTGCTGGACTAAAATCTATAAATTTGGGAATTATGATTCATGGTGTTGTGGCGAAATCCAAATTTCGAGAAGATTTGGTAGTTAACACTGCTCTTATAGATATGTATATGAAATGCGGTCTAGCCATGGAGGGGCATCAAGTGTTTACATGCATGAATGAAAGGAACACCATTTCTTACAATTCTTTGATTTCTGGATACGGCCAAAATGGTTATCCCAAGGAGTCATTAGCTCTTTTCAATGACATGAACTGCAAGCATCTGCATGTTGATCTTGGAACTTTTGTTGCTTTGCTGGGATCCTGTTTTGGACATGAATGGATGATCTATGCTCATGCAGTCAAACATGGGTTCGGATTTGATCTAATGGTGAGAAATACAATTTTAGATGCCCTCTTCAAAACTGGTTTTGTTGCAGAGGCTCTGGATCTTTTCAATAAGACGAAAGAGAGAAACATTATCACATGGACTACTGTTATTTCAGGACTTGCTCACTCAGGTAACCATTCGGATGCATTAAAGATCTTTAAAGCCATGGTTGCAACAGGTTTATCTCCAAACAGTTTCACTTTCTCAAGTATCTTGAAAGCTTGTGACCATATTACTGGTCCAAAGCAAGGAAGTTGTATTCACGCGTGTGGTATTAAGCATGGTGCCATGGATGAGTTCACTACTAGTGCTCTTTTAGACATGTATGCAAAATGTGGATCCTTGGAAGAGAGCAGAAGGCTGTTTGATGAGCTCACGGACAGGGACATTGTTACTTGGAACACAATGATAACTGGATATGCACAACATGGATATGGACAGCAGGCTCTCGAACTGTTTGATATGATGGAAAATCAGGGAATAGACCCAAACCACATAACTTTTGTTTCCCTTTTATCAGCATGTAGCCACTGTGGACTTGTACAAATTGGAACTAATATCTTTGATTTGATGACCTCCAAGCACAATATTATCCCAAGCATGGAGCACTATGCATGCATGGTTGACCTGTTTGGCAGGGCTGGGATGCTTGAACAAGCAAAACAATTCATACATGACATGCCATTTGCAGCTGATATCTCAGTTTGGACAGTACTTTTAGCTGCTTGCAAGCTCCATGGTACCCTGACACTTGCACAATCTTTAAAGGACAATATTATGGGATTAGAAGTTGAAGATGCCCCCACTGTTGTACTCATGTCCAATATGTATGCTGAAGCTGGGAAGCAGCATGATGCAGAAAATTTTAGAAAGAGAGTAAAAGTTGAAGATAGAAAGGAGCCTGGGTATAGTTGGGTTCAGATTGCAGAAGAGCCAATTTGCAACTATGCTTCTTCATAAAAGGTAAACAATATTCTAACAAGATATTTGGAACTTACTATTGATAGACTCAAGGAATGAACGGCACAAACTTCTGATGATATCAAAAGTAGTGATGCAATATTCTATTCATGATATAGAGATTAAACTATCCTCAAGAAACTAAATGAAAAATTGGATTCCATTGAAAAGGAGATCTTAGGATAGAGCAAAACACGCATTAAATTTGATATGTAGCTCTAAATCTTGTGAGTGGTGATTGCATTTTTGGTGATTTATTTTCTTCTATTTTTTGCTATTTCTCTTGCCTTCCCTTTGGTCTTTATATTAGGATGACTGTGAGTGTTGTTTGCTGCATCCATAAGACTTAATCACTCTATATAAAGATTATTATTAGTTGAATTAATGAAGTATTAATTTTGTTGAGTGATGTTTTTGCTGGCAGCATGCAGAGGCTGTGGAGATCGGCGGAGTATGGTCTGCAGCAGCACGAGTATGCGCCGATGGTGGTCGACGCGCTGAAAAGGAACCCACAGGCGTGGCTCGATTTCATGATGAAGTAAGTGAACGTGAATACATGTATGTACCTAATTCTTTCTCTTCTCTACGTATTTCTTATATGAGAGGTCAAGGGCTAAATAATATATATATATATATATATACACGAATATATTTTTTTTTTAAAAGAACGAATATATTCTTTTGGGTAATGATATGTGCAAACTTTTAGCATATGCCGATGGAGAAGCCGAACCCGATAAGGGCGCTGCAGAATGCATTGACCATTGCAATGTCCTACGTAATTGGAGGCTTGGTGCCCCTCCTGGCCTATATGTTCATCCCTCTAGTCAAGAAGGCATTGCTCACGTCCATCGGCCTCATCCTCACCGCACTCTTCTTCTTCGGCTATATCAAGTGTCACTTCACCGGCAACCGCCCCTTCCTTAGTGCCTTTCAGACCGCCTTCATTGGTGAGCGCGGGCATTGGCCGCCGCATATATGCAATTGCCAAAGTTGTCCAAGCTACCTAATTAAGAAGGGCGATCGCTGACGTTTGACTGTCCAGCATTTCTACTATTTTTGTTCCCCTTGCAGTCTTTTCTTTTCCCTGATTATTTAGATCAGCTGTCACCTAATTGTAGGTGTGATGGAAGATTTTAGTGTTTGCTAATTTTATGATGGCCTAGTCTTTAAATAAGGTGAGATTCTAATTGCAAAGCATTAAAGAAGACAACAAAAGAGTTGCTTTTGTTTGTCATCAGGGCATGTTTGAGGTCTTGAGCCTTTACCAGTTCACGAATGGTCCTGTTAAGTAAGAACAGTCAGAGAGCTTGATTTGTTCATCTTATGCACATTATTGCATTCAACTTTGAAACACTATTCATGGAATCGTGGGGGAAATTTTGTTTATATCGAAATCCCGAAGTACAAAAAAATAACTGAAAAAGTCCCAAGACATTTTTTTTAACAGCAACCACAGAAAGACTCCAAGAATAACAAGAAGAAGATACTACCAAAAAAAAGAAGAGTAGAAGATGGATGCCATTTTTCTTTCCTTTTATTGAAGATGTTTAGTTATGTGGACAAGGATGTTGGAAGAGAGGCTGAATCGAAGACCCAGAGTGAAGAGGGAAGCATGCACTTGCAGAAGGAATTATTGCTGCAAGCGTTGGCAGGCATTTCCATTTTTTTTCTTCCTACTTTATATTCTCAAATCACAGCCACAATGTTGGCTTGCAAGCAAAAACTACAGAAGCCAATGATCAATAGGCATTCGAAGGTCTGGAAATGGAATGTTTCCAAGCGAAGGCAAGTATAAAGGATGTATATTAATGTTAGTTCCATATATTTCCACAACAACCACAAGTCAAAAGAAAATTAAATTGGTGGTAAACTTTCAGCACCAAGCATTGAATTCCAGTAATTGGCTAATGAATAAGAAGGAACAAATTAGACAGAAAACTTGAACAGCTAAGTCCCAATGAATCTATACCTAAACATCAACATTTATGATGTGTTTACTGCATTGCCACCTAATATTATCCAATAATTTATAGAAAAAAAAATCACTTATTAAATTATCATCCATGTGCATTGTCATGTTAATTACTATGCACTGCTAATTAGGTTGGTTTCTACGAGGTCGATTTTTTTAGAATTAGAAAATATACAATAATAACTCATAGATATTTAGCGTAATGCACGCATTAATAATATATGATGATCTTAGTGAACATGCGGTGACATGTCCACGAAAGACTAGATTTAGCTTATATCCACATGAAGTTGGATAATTCCTATGAAAAGATTAGAAATTCAAAAAAATTACAATGATAAATTTAACCAACATTGCATATAAGTCTTCGTTGTTACATTCTTCTATGTCTTGTATTATATATTCTGTATCGTACCAATATTTCAATAAGATATAAGTCTCCATTGATTGACTGTCCAATATATTTTTTCTTTGGTTTAGAACTTGAGAATCTTGAAAAAAAATATCACTACAATATTACTATACATATATTTACTCGAAAGAAAAAAATATTTTTCATTGGTTTATTGAGAGAGGCTTCTAAGTCGTCAAATTGATCCAACCGGTTAAGTTGGATGATCAAAATCAGGTGTTACCTGAGTGTGTCTTTGATTCCTTCGGAGCGTTGGCAGGGGATAGATACTAAATAATAGAACATTTCATATGCATGGACCGAAGCCAAATTAAACCAATAATGTTGGATAGAGAGGAGGATAAAAGAGAACCACAACCGAATAGATTATTAGTAGGTCTGTATTCTAGATTGAGAGACCGAAAGCTAATAGCCCCGAGTTCAAGTTTCGGAGTCGTCAATTTGGCTAGAGGAATATTGTTCTGTTTTTTGTCTCAACTCCGGATTAGTCAGGTGCTAATAGCCTTGGACACTGAGGGTGGATATTCAAAAAAAAAATGATAATATATCGAAAATTATTATTACAATTATGGCAGATAGAATGTTAACAGATTGCACCAAGATTTTTATCACATATACGACAGATAGACTTACATAGTTTGCTACATTAATGTCATCATAAGTACGAGGATTATTGAAGCATTACCTGCTTTTCTTTAATTAATTTTTTGTCCATGTATTTTTTTAAGAAACCTTGAAAACTTTTATTTATGTAACACACTATTAAGTAGCATTTAGTGCTATGTATTAATGGCTGATTATAATATGGAAAGATAATTGTCCAGAAAACTTAAGAAGGATAGCTTGCTATATATTAATGGCTGATTAAAATTTGGAAGGATAGCTGTCTAGGAATCAATGGAATTTATAGCTGAATTGGCTATAAAAAGATGGACAGAGTCCCCATACATATCACCAAGCATCAAGTATTTGTCTTGTTTCCTCAGATTTGTGATGATTGTTGAAGAGTAGTAGAACATTGTTAGCTGTTTATCTGCATGTACAGAAGCAGCAACTGATTTGATTTATGCTGCTAACTGTTGATGTGTATGCATGACACCTTTGCATCTCTACATGGAGATGCTGATTTCCTTAGATGCCAATATGGAGCAGGTGGCTACTTTTACATAATTAATCTAAAGAAAATATTTGAGTTCCCTTAATGTCAATTGATTTAACCAAAGAAAATGAAATTCTGTTTGAATTATTATGATATCTTTTGTTTCATTTTGTGTTGGTGACAGTGATCTGATGTTTACTAATTTTGATATGTGTATTTAGGTTAGCATACGGGCAGGAATTCTGAGTCAAGAGTTGGTTACCACGGAGATCTGGATATATATATCCAAAGGTACATGAACAGGAATTTTCTTTCATATGTTTCATTTTTCTGATATCTTAGTTATGAAATGATACTAACTTGATACACATTTTTTAAGCAAGGTTGTTAAGAACTCTTCCTACCAAAATCATAAAGAAGTCAAGGATTTAGGAATGTAGGATTGGATCATGAGATATTACTTAGGAGACAGGGAGCGTGTAGTGCACTTTTAGTGTAGTGCGTGTAGCGCAACAGAAAGTAACGACACTATTTGTACAAAAAAAATTGAACACTATTTATTTGTACATAAAGTATCATTACTTTTTGTACAAGTGCGCTACATATTCTTTTTTCCCTATTACTTGTATTTGAATATATGCACTTACTCGTCTACTGGTTTGTTACTTCTAACTCTCCATAATGTAATGCCCTAAATATATCTTCAGGATAGAAAATTGAATTTATTATTAGTCCATAGGCGCAAACAGCACATTAATTTGTGTAACAGAAAAGTAATTGAAGTTCAATTTAGTATGTGTGTGGTGGGGGGAGGAGGTTAAACATGTCAAGTGTTTAACAATCTTAATACAAAAGGGATTAGTGTTTAAAATTATATTTTTACTATTAATATGATCTTACTATTTTGCTCACATAGGATTAGCATGATTTTGGTTGTGATCCTAATATGATCTTAGAATTTTGATCTTTATAGTGGAATCAGGGTTTCTTGTCAATTTTCCCATCTATGATCTTAAGATCTTAGCCAGGATCTTAACTGTCATGATCCTAATTTTCTTAAAAAAATGAAAAAAAAAACATCAAAAATAAAATTTCCATTTATGGAAGCTTGATATGAACTTCTTTCTCATTTTGGATTAAGGGAAAATGAGGTTAATGGAGGGGTAGGTAAAAGTTTACTTTGTTTGGATGGGAACTTTCTTTCCCCTTTTATCTAGCTAAATTTAATTTATTTCAAGTTGACGTTGAATAGAGAGTATATAGTTTTACTCATAGTTCTCAAGATCGCGATCTTAATCTTAAGATCGTACGATCTTACAATTCTGCGGAGGACCAATGATCTCGGCTTTTTATAAGGATCAAATTTGCAAGATCGATAGAATCGTATGATCGGGATCGTAAGATCCTACAAAATTATTTTAAATATATGTAGTTTTTTTTTCTTTTTTTTTACTTTCTTTTAAAGAAATATAAGTTAGAATCATAAAAAATCTAAAATTTATTAACTTTTTAGATGGGATATAAGTAATGACTATTTTTTTATAATATTTTAGATTTTAAGTATCATTAAAACATATTAAAATATATATAAAAAGAATTATAGTTAAGTTCGTCCATTTTTTTTTGAAGAAAACTAGAGCTATCTATTAAAGAGAATAGTTGAGTTATCCTTATACAAAATTTCAGATAATCCCCGAGGTGGATTATCCGACCAAAATATATCTGCATTGGTAGATCTGCCATAAGTAGCCAAAAAATGAGCAGCTTTGTTGGCATCACGGTATACATGCTTAAATTCAATAGCCTGAAAATGCTTTGATATGCTCTAGATATCTTGTATAATTCCTCTAATGCGCCATGGACATTGGGTCTATTTAAGTACAACACTAATTAGCACTTGAGAATCTGCTTCACATCGAACGCATCGAAGGTTAAGCTGTTGACATTGCATCACACCGCAACGAAGTCCCCATGCCTCCGCTTCTAATGCTGACTCGGTGTTTATCCTGAGGGCTGCTGCAAAATGAAGAGTTCCATTAGCAGATTGCATAAGATAACCTGCCCCCCTCCCTCCCCGGATCCGATGAAAGATCCATCCGAGTTTAAAGTAAATCAAGATGGAGGAGGGGGCTCCCACTGGACCCGAATCGGGCCATTGGGGGATTGTCCCTCAGATTGGTGGATAGAAAAATATTCATTGCAGCTCGCCAGGGCACGCTCCCAAACCCATAAGTTGGTTGCCTGCTTTGAACGGAAGTGAGCATCATTTCTGGATGTCCATAATCCCCACAAACAAAAGGAGAAAAGAGATAGAAATAACTTTCTAGTTCCAGCATCATATTGGTTGTCTTCCTTAATCCAGTCCCCATTTTCCTAGGAATTAAAAGAAATAAAAGGTTGTGCGAAGTGTTGTTGTAGTTTATGCCAGACTTGGGTGCTAAGAGGGCAAAGGAAGAACAAATGTCGAATATCCTCTGGAGCTCTGCCACATAGAGGGCATGATACATCTATTGCAGAGTCAAACATAGGTAGTCTATCTTTAGTAGGCAGTCTATGGTGGGATAGTTTCCACATAAATAAATGAATCTTATGTGGGAGTGATATATTCCAGATCATCCGCCAACCAAGTCATCCATAGCTATGAGTTTGGGCAACCGGCATACTAAACCTATACACTGACTTAATAGTGGCTTCCCCATAGATATCGACGGTCCATATCCACGAGTCATCATAGAGTTCAGCGGGCAAGAAAATAGAAGTAATAACAATGTTCAGAACATCACCAAAATACATGTTTAGTAACTGAACATTCCATAAGCTCGTCCATTTAAATCCTTGTATGTATATATATATATATATATATATATATATATTGAGTTAAATGGACGAACTTAACTATTATTTTTTGGATTGGATTTAACTTGTATCAGTCCTTTCTCCCACGTCTCTCTCTCTCCTCCAAGTGACTCCTCTCTCCTGTTCCTTCTTCTCCATTTTTGTTTCATCCTCTCTCTAGGTTTTTTGGCACATTCCCTTCAGGCGGACCTTCAACGATGATTTCTTCTACCAGTTTCATGGATTTGATCTGCGTTGTTGCATCTTCCACACCTCAATCGTTGCATTGTATATATATCTCATTGTTATTTTTCTATTACCCATGCTCTAAAAAGATTGGTGCTGGTTGATCTGCTTCTGCACCTACTCCACGATGCGGTTTCCGGTCGTCCTCCAGCAGCCCACCAGGTAGAGTTACATGCTCCTCCTGATCGCCGATTGAGACGAATTCTAGAGTTTGTTCTGATTGATTGATTTGTAAGTGGTAGGGTTTTCTTGCAATTTAGTTGTTGTTACTGGAATGGGGTATCGAAACCATTGATCTCTTCAAAATCGTTATGAAATCCCTAAAGAAAAGTTATTGCAGAGGCAATGTCCAATGGAGTAAAGGTTTTTAGTTGTGGTTATTGTGAAGAACAGAAGTTAATTAGAGCTGGTAATAATTCATAATTGGCATCAATGAAAGAAGTAGGATTGCAAGTAGGATTGCAAGTACGTCTTAGATATATAATCTTATTCCGGTTCGGATTAGAATTCTTGAGCAGAAATAAGTATTCAGTTTTCTGTTCTTTCTCAGATTTGCATTCCTAGCCCAAATAAGATTTAATTGGATTTAGGTTTATGAATAACTTTTGGTAAACTGTCAGATTTATCTCCGAGAAATGAAAGTTGCCAAATTATGTCATCTCCGATTATGTTTTTTTTTGAAAGAGAGAAAGGATGAGCACAAATTGGTGTCGTAATCCATGGCTACTCCATAAACCCTAAACCCTAGCGCCCTAAATGACTTTCTAAAAAAAAGTGCCTTAAATGAGGTGGTACCAAGTGTCCCATAATAAGTAGCTAAGTTATTGCAACCGGACCGGAAAAGACATCTACTTGGAGAGATCTTTGATTCAAATCGAACTGATCAAATCAGTTAAGCAGGATGATCAGACTAGATGATAACAAATTAATACGAATATAGCATTTTCCAAATTATTTAATAAAATTTATTTGTCAAATCTTGAACATAATTACTTATCAAAGGACAAATGTTACTCATGATATAGTATAATAAATAGTTTAACATTAATACAATGTCAATAAGTTTGTTTAGTTTCAAAAATATGAACTATAACTCGCAAATTATGTTTTTTGTACATGTTTATCTTACCGATTAAGTTTTGGAATTAGTAAATTAGATTCACTATAAGTTGATGTCATATCCTAGGAAACATACTATACAAGCCTAAATGAATGAGCTATTTAACTTTTTATTTTCATTCAATTATTCAAATTTTGTATCATTTATTCTCGAATATGAATGCAAGTAAATTCTTGTTTCATAAAAGTTGATCACATATCCTAGAAAACATAATATACAAGCTTAAATGTAAAATGAATATATTTTGCACAAGCTTGACGGTTCCACTTGGATCATCAACAATCTTAATTTATTTATTTTCACGAATTGATCATTTTCTCTTTTCCAATTAGAAAATTGTTTTTTTATTGTAACTTCTATGATATCTACATTAGAAGATGTCTTAGTTTGAGTAAGCTTAAATCAATTTTAGGTTTTTGAATGATTCTTAGGTTCCATTTATTTTGATGAAAATAAACTCCTAAAGAAAATAAATTATTTGGAAAATGAATTTAAGGAAAGAAATTTTTGTTTGGTATATGACTTGAAGATATAAAATAAAATTGTCTTGGAAATATAAAAGAAGGTGGCTTTGTGAGAGGAAAATGAATTCCCATTCTGAAAAGAGTAAAGTCATTTTCCCAAAATATAGCTTTATTTTTTTATCAGCAGGAAAACATTTTCTTGTTGACCAACTATTTTTTAAAGTTGCCAAGTACTAAAAAGTAATGAAATTATTTTCCAGGAAAATAATTTTATCAAAACAAACAGAGTCTTAATTATATGGCGTTTACAATTACAAGTTGTCAAATTCTTATTGTATTCAAAAAATGGAATATCATATCTCGAAAATTTGAAAGTTATCACCTTTGGAACCTTGGTTAGAAATTCTTCCTCATTATAGTTTGGGCGATCTAAAAACTTCCACCTGAATGCTCAGCAATTATTAATTTAATTTAATTTTTTTCTCCCCTCAAAAGAAAATAATTTAAGTTAACTTTTTTTCACCAAACACTCTCTAACTCACACGATATATACATTAAAAGCTATCCTAGTTTGACTTGGATTAGATGAAATTTGGTTTAAGGATAACCTTTAGGTACATTATATTTATAATTAATTATATATATTGACAAAGCTTAATCATAAAAAAAAAGATCGATTTATCATATCTTTACATGAAAAGTGCCACATTTAGAGCCTTGGCAAGTAAAAGTATTTTTTTCTTTTGAGTGGGATAAGTAGTCCTAGTTTAGTAGGATTAAATGAATAATCTCCTAAATACCGTATTTTTAACAAGACTTAGATTTTATTTGTATCATTGCCATTTTTGTTCATTATTAGATATCACCAACCAATCTCTTATTTTATCAAGAAGACAACAACTCTCAACTCTATATTCTTGTGAAAGTATAAGTACTAGTTTAGTAAGATCAAATGGAACTTTAATTTATGGACATCTATCAATTACATGATGTATCCTTCTAAAAAAATTTACATGATGTTTCCAGTTATATATATTTTTTGAAATCTTAAGCATCTCAAGAAAATGAGAAAGGTAGAGTGTAACATCCCCAAACATGAAATTACCAGTTTTTGAACCTCAATCCAAAATTCTTGTTTAAAATATTTTGTGTAAGATATACATGTTTGCTTTGTCAATTATTGTTTGTTCAATATCACCAACCGAACTATTTTTTCTCAGGAAGAAGATAATGTCTCTTTCATGATTTCTACAATTATATGTTTGCATCTTTTAAAAAAAAAATTATATGTTTGCATGGAATTGAATCAACTTTAAGTTTAAGAATAAATCTTAATCCTCTCCAAATGTTTTAATTGCATGGTGTTTATATCATCCTTAAACAAAACTTGCCATTGTCAGAACCTTGTTCGAATTTTTTTCTCATCACCTTCAAGCAAGATTTAGAATCCACCTAGATATTTTGTGATTATTACATTGTTCATTGTCGCCAACTAGTCCTTTTTATTCAGAATAATCTCTTTAGTTCGCATGATGTGTACAATTATTAAGTTATCTTAGTTTGAATATAAGTAAATGAAATTTTAGTTTACGAAGAACTATTAAGTGCTTATAATTTAATGCTTTCAAATCTTAATCATCTCCAAGTATGTAAATTTTCGAAAAATATTGTCCCAAACATGAAAGACATCATCTTTGAAACTTTAGCAAACCTTGGAATTTTAATAGGATCATCAAACATCCTACTTTTTCTTAGGAGAAAAAAAGTAATTGGACCCCTCTGTTTTCTGAAATCACTACATTCTTGATATTCACATTCTCCATGGAAAAAAATGTCTCTCACTACTATGGCTTTTCTTAATAAAGGACTATTTTGGTTATCAAGTAGGATCATGTCTTAGTACAAAAAAATAAAAAATAAACAGATATTGATACTCCCACTAATGTGAATCAAACCTGGAAAATCTTGGCTCATAGGTGTGGTTTTGTGCCATTGCACGACTATCTTTTTTTTCTCAAAAAACTTACTGTTTTAGTTTCAAATGAATTAGCAAGAGAAAATGATAGGTTTTAGAATAAAGACACAATTTTTTGACATAGGGTAACTTAATCCAAACATAAAAAAACATACACAAATATCGTTTCTATCCCAAGATTTATAACATTGTTAAATGATAATAATCACAGAGATAATATGTAATTACCATTGTTTGAATAGAAATGGTATTTTTCTGTGTGTAGATTTCTTATGAGCATTGTGGACAAAAAATAGTTCTTTTCAAATCTATTTAGTAAATTTAGATTTTTTAATTGAAAATTGTTGTATTAATTAATAGTCGGAAAGTACATACCACAATGCTACTCATTTATTTTTTTACCAATAAAGCGATATGAAAAAAGTTGCTACTGTAATTATGAGGAATTGAGCGTTACGGGCTACTGCAATTATGAGGGAATGGAACGTTACAGACTACTCAATTATAACTATAATTATAAACAAAATAAAGTACCAATTTAGTGCTGGATATTGATAGGCAATTATAATTTGGGAAAGGAAGAATCATTTTGGAGAGTGAGAAGAGGATGAGGGTAGATGCTCTTGTTTCATTCCGGAGGGTTGTTCACGGTAGTGATGATGATAATAACATTTTACATGCATGCACCGGAGCTGGAATGGGATCAATTTGGATTGGATGCAGAAAACCGTCAGGGACATAATGGTAAATAAGGAAAAGGGAAAGTATTCATGCCACGAGAGCATAGCATGCATTTATTCCTAGAGGGTTTATAAAAAGGGGACAATAGCCCCACAGAATCACCAAACATTCAGGTGTCGTCCTTCTTGTTTCTTCTACTCCTTTTGTTCTAGTTAGTACTTTCAAAGAGGATTGGGAGCAAAAACTATCAAGGAGGGAATTTTTCATCCCACAAGTAGTAGCTATTTTGTTTTCTATTGCTAGTTATCGCAAAAGAGCCCCCTTGGTTGATTCTTGGAGGTTGATCATGGCAGGAGGTGATGCGACACCTTTGCATGCCTTCTTTCTTGCGAGATAGCTTTCATTTTTGTATCAGAATCCTAATTAATTTTCTTGCAGTTGCAGTTCAACAAGATAATTTGTACGAGGATTTATGGAGAGCATGCGCTGGGCCGCTGGTTAATGTGCCTAAGCTGGCGAGCGTGTATTTTATTTCATTCAAGGCCATATTGAACAGGTGGCCATTTATTTCCCATTTGTTTCTTTTTCCTTTTATGTTTGCATGTTTATTGTTATTTTTGTTGATTTGTGTATGATGAGACCAAAAAAAATTGTGCAGGTGGAGGTTTTGATGGGCAAGGAGTTGGATGAGCAGATTCCTGTCTTCGATGTCCCTTCTAAGATTCTATGCCGTGTCATCAGCAGCCAACTCAAAGTGCGACATTTCCCATTCCTTTAGTTATTATTACTAGGGATGAGGTTTTTATTTGTGCAACAAGATTTTATGATCTTTCTAAATATTTACAAGCTGTTGTAGCCTTATAGCAGCAATTAGATCAAATAACCAAGAGTTTTTCAAAAGTACAAGAATCATTGTTATTATTACCAAAAAGTCTCTTTATTCCTTCTCTTAATTTTTTTAAGGGTGTTTTCATATTTTCTTCATATTAGGCCGAGGCTGAAACAGATGAAGTATATCTCCAAATAACTCTACTTCCGGAGTTAGATGTAAGCTTTAATCTGTGTCGCATCATCTAAAATTTCTTTCACGCACACGCACACACACAAAATATGTATATATACTCGTAGATCTTCTCTTGGTTCAAGCATATGCAAACTTGTGAGTAAACAAATTCTAAAGGTCCATTTTTTATAGCAAACTGATCCTTTGATTCTGGAACCATTCATCCCGGAGCCACCGAAGCCACCGAAGCCCACATTCTACTCATTCTGCAAAGTAATGACAGCATCTGATATCAAGAGTCATGGTGGTTTTTCAGTTCCACGTAACCAGCCAACCGAATGCTTGCCTCCCCTGGTAACTACTCATCTTATTTGTTGGTTCTGTTTTTCATTCATGTCATGTATTTCCTATTGGTGTTAGTGTTATAATGTTTATTTGTATATTAGGATATGCTACAAGATTTCCCAAGTCAAGAATTGGTTGCAAGAGATCTCCATGGTCATGAATGGAAATTCAAACATATGTATAAGGGTATGTGGTGATTGTTCTTCCATATGTTATTCATTTGTCAATGACGGTTATGATAATTGAATTGATCAGCTAAAAACTGATCCATATAGAAAATGGGAAGATTAATAAATGAATATCCACTGAGCAGGTGGACCTAAGAGACATTTGCTGACTACCGGGTGGAGCAAATTTGTTTGCTCTAAGAAAATGATCCAAGGAGATTCATTCATCTTCCTCAGGTAAAAGTTTGCTTCCAAGATCTATCCTACTTTTATGCACAGTTTATGTCATGCTCATAGCTAACCGATTTGAAGGGAGAACAGGGGAGAAGGTGGAGAGCTGCGCGTAGGGGTGAGGCATGCTCAAGTGCGACGCATGACTCATATACCACCAGTATTGCATAAGAGCATGCATCTTCGGATCCTTGGAACTGTATCACATGCAGTGGCTACACGAACCGCCTTTACTCTTTCTTGCACGCCAAGGTTGGACCTGTCTCTTGATAGCTAAAAGGAAAAGAACATTTTTAAATCCACCTGTTTCTCTTGTAGAGAACATTTTCCAAACTCTTAAGAGATTGCATTTTGAATGTACATGTTTTAGGATAAGTCAATTTGTTGTTAGCGTGAATAAATGTTTGCGAGCTCTCAAAAATGACATCACCGTGGGCAGAAAATTTAAGATGACTTTTGAAGGTGAAAAAGATCCTACTAACAGGTAACATGAGCTATGATATAGAAATCGTGTGTAATAATTGTTTCTGTTTCTTCGATTTGATGCAACTTGGGAACCATTTGATTTGAAAGGAGGTAATTGTTTTCATTTTGCTGTATGCAGTTTCATGGGAACCATTGTTGGTGTTGGAGAAGGTTCTTCTCGGTGGCAAGGTTCGGTGTGGAGATCTTTAAAGGTGCATATAAAGTTCTTTAACTAGTCCATTGATTTTTTTATGTATGTCTCATAATTTTGATTGATGTTTGCATTGTGTCAGGTTCAATGGGATAAGGCCACAACCATCCACAGGCCTCTTAGAATTTCTCCTTGGGAAATTGAGCTCATCAGACCAACTATGAGCTCTCCATACCCAGTCACAAGCAGGAACGAGAGGCCCATTCAACCAACACATTTTGCCAATAACTCGGCTTGTGGTAAATGAGAAAAAAAAAAAAAGAAGACTTATCCTTTATAAATTAAACACTTATTCATTTATTTATATCGTTGCAACTTTTAGTAATATTTTCTTGCATACTTCATACTTGCAGAATCCAATGCTACAGCATTCCATCACCCCAACTCCAATGTTTTGCCATCCACACAGCACGAGAGGGAAATACTTGATTCTCAACCTGGCGTCGAAGGCTCTTCGTCAGTGATGAAGTTTGCCTCTTCTGAGCAGCATCAAGATGCAAATGCAGGTCCATCTCAGGACACGAATGCAGTAACCGAGGCCACGTCGTCAGCATCTATGTTGAGAAACAAGGCAGAAATGAAACATCATGGTGGCAGTGGTTCTGGTGGTAGTGCTACTCTGAGATTGTTTGGTGTAGATCTCTATACCAAGTCTCTGTAGATTTCTTGATCTCGTCTCCATTTGTTGCTGTGAAGATAAAAGGCAATAGATAACTGGCTGGGAAGTTCTTTTCATCCCGGTTTCGAATTCCAGGAAGTACCCGAGGATCATTCTTTCATGAGTTATTTTGCTCGGATCGCATATTCTACTTTGTAATTTATTTGTTCAACATGAGAAAAAATACCCGGTTATGTTGGTTATTGCCATTGTCTTCTGAGCATTTCTCTTATTTTGCAGTCTAGAGAAATTTGGATATGTAAACATTGTGGTTAAGCTATGTCTTCTCCAAAGTTATGATTTCTTAATATGACAACTGATTGTTATCGCAAGCATGAGGAAATGAAGGATTTTGTATTACTGTTTTATAATTTATTTTTGTAACTCTCAACCGAAGAAATTTAGTGCTAGATATTAATGGGATGATTATAATTTTGAAGGATGGGTATTTGGAAAACCAGGTTAGGTATCACTGTTATATTCATTCCTAGTGGTTGGTGGCAATGATGAAGATAAGCATTTTTTGTGTGCATGCACTAAAGCTCAACAGATTTGGTTTGAATTGGGGGAGGATATAGAGAACATTTAAATAGGAAACAATGAATAGGGATAGCCAAAGATGAGAACATTAAGCTGGATTCCTGTGTAGCATGCTTCTATTGGTAAAATTAATTTCCTCTTTCATCAAAATACATCATTAAATGTTGAATTTAAAGATGAATTCAAATATGTGAGTTCATATTGGACTCAGAGATGGAACTCATATGTCTGAGGCGCACTGAATTTAAAGATGAATTCAATTACGCGAACGGTCATCCAACTTTACTCTCTATCTCGTTGCGGTCATTAAACTTCAATTTGTAACGCGACGGTCATCCAACTTGAAAAACTTTTCAAGCACGATCATTATGACCAGCTATTGCCGGTTTCTAGGTAACTCAGCTTATGTGGAAGCCACATAAGCATCTTCTCTCTCCGCCATGTCGATATAAATTATTATTATATTTTTTTTCTTTCCTACGTGGCAAGAGAGAGAGATAGAGAGAAGAGAGCACAACTACCCCCTCCTATCTTCTCCTTCGTCTCCGGCGATGGAGAAGTCTTCTCCTTCGTCTCCGGCGAGGGAGAAGAGAGGGGGCAGCGGGGGGGTGGCAGTTGCCCCCTCCTCTCTTCTCCTTCGTCTCCGGCGAGGGAGAAGAGTTCCTCTCTTCTCCGGCGAGGGAGAAGAGAGGGGCAGCTGCCCCCTCCTCTCTTCTCCTTCATCTCCGGTGAGGGAGAAGAGAGGAGGCAACGAAGGCGGGGGAGAGTAGTTGCCTCCTCCTCTCCTTCGTCTCCGGCGAGGGAATCCTTCATCTCCGGCGAGGGAGAAGAGAGGGGCAGCAGAGCTTCTCTCTTCTCCTTCGTCTCCGGCGAGGGAAAAGAGAGGGAAGCAGCTCTTCTCCTTCATCTTCAATGAGGGAGAAGAAAGGGTGCAGCTGCCCCCTCTGCTCTTCTCCTTCGTCTTCGACGATCGAGAGAGAGAGAGGGAGGGTGAGAGAGAGGGAGAGAGGATGGGAGGGAGAGAGAGAGAGAGAGGAGGGAGAGAGACAGAGGGGAGGGAGAGAGAGAGGGAGGGAGGGAGCCTGAGAGTGACAGACTCCTTCAATTTTTTATGTATTGCCACATAAGAAAAAAAAATATTATAATATTATGGATCAACGTGGCAGAAAGAGAAACTATTTTTGTGGATGCCACGTACGCGCAGTAACCTGGAAACCGGCGGTAGCCGGTCAGAATGACTGCGAATGAAAATTTTTTCAAGTTGGATGACCGTCCTGTTATAAAATGAAGTTTAGTGACCGAAATGAGAATGCGTCAAAGTTCGATGACCGTTTGCGCAATTTATCATCATCATCATCATCATCATGATGGTTATTATTATTATTATTATTATTATTATTATTATTATTATTATTATTATTATTATTATTATTATTATTATTATTATTATTATCACAAAGTGGTTTCTCTTATGATTTTGAACTATTATTTTTGTTAGTTCTTTTTATATGTTTTACTTGTTCTTAGTTTTTCACCTTCCGGGTTGCTAGTTTATCATTTTTAAAAAAGACCAAGAATCAGATTTTCACGAGAAATTGGACTCAGATTCTGTGCACAATGATGAATTTAGAGAAAATATAGGCTGTAGTTTGCGAAGTAAAACATTTCTGAGGGCTTATTATTTTCGGAGAAAATATTTTATTTTACTTTTCTATTTGCCTCTGTTGCACGAAATAAGTTTTATGCATATAACGTTGCAAAAAAAAATTCTTCATAATTTACAATTCTTAATTGCAGCCTGAACAACTATGTCAAAACTCAGAGGCATCCGCTAGTTGTTCCACACAGATCAAATTTAATTACTAAAATTAATGTTGTATATTTCATTAATCATAATTAATGTTGGACATGGTTTAGAGATAATTAATATATTAGTTTAATGCAATAGCTAATCTACTCTCGTTCAGGTGGATAATCTCATAAATTGAGTATTTGAAAACTTAATTGTAATTTAAACACATTTATTTATTATAATTATTTACTAATGAGACATCATCCTGCAATTAATTAATGAATTAATTGGAGAAATTAAAAATTCGTGCAAATGCAAGTTTTAATGGGCCTCGTTTTGGGCTTATCAATGGTTTTAATCCAGCCCAAATCTTTTCTCTGTGGGCTTTTACTTCGTCAAACCTTCTACTCCTCTTGTGGTTGTGAGACCCCACGAGACTTCCCCCTTCTCTTCCTTGTCCACCCCCGCCACACCACCGTCACCGCCTCGGCGCCGGAGCATCGCCGTCTCCTTCGCCGGAGAAGAACTCCTCGATTGCCCGTAGAGGTCTCGTCCGTACGCTTCCATGGTACGTACCCGACTCTTCCTCTTCCGATCCCAAACCCTTGTCATCGTGTTCTGCTCGATTTGATCGATGTGATATCTTGATGGTGTAGTCGGCGCTGTTCAATTTCAACTCGTTCCTCACGGTGGTGCTGCTTATGATCTGCACCTGCACCTACGTCAAGATTCAGTTCCCGGCCATTCTCGAGCACCGAACGGGGTAAAATTTTACGTGCTACTACTCTCTTGTTCTTGGCATAGACTTTTATTTTGGCAATTTTGTTATGATTTTGGTGTGGGTAGGTTTCTGGTTCTTTGCTTCAGAAAGCATTGGTGCATTAAATAGCAGTCGTGATGAACAGAGGAAATGATGGACATTGCAAGCCCCAAGTAGAGCTGTTATATCATAGTTGACATTAATGGGAGTCGAGTCGAAAATCTAATAACGATCCATTGTTTTTATGTCGCAAAATTATGTTAAAAGGAAATAGGGTTTCATCTCCTTAGAAAGAATGCTAGTCAGATCTTTTTTGAATCTATTCTGCCAATTGCCTAAATCACGTTGGAGCAAATTGTAAAATTGGATGGCCTTGTGAGTTTCTAAAACTTCAGCAAGTGCAGCAGAATCACACTTCTTTCGCCTTCTGCAAGTTCAAATTACAGTAGTAGATGAAATTTATTTGAACTGTACTTGAAATTATACAATTTGTGGATTTAGAGAAGGTGATGTTTGGTATCCAACCTTTGTGTCATACAAATAATAGACTTGGAACAAGCACAATAAGTGGCTAGAAAATAGCAAAGAAAAAGGCACAGATTCAAGAATTGAAAACTTTACTGAAGAAAATGTACTGTATCAGACGCGTAAAGCAAACTTTCACGTGAGATCTTTTGCATTTATGATTGTTTTTACATATTATCTGATGCTTAACTTTCACCTTCTGAAGAAATTATCTTGTTTCCTTATGATGTTGAAGAAGCATGATCATATTGTCTAACTAGGAACTATAAGCATGAGCTTAAACTTATAATGTTGAAGAAGCATGTTCATATTGTCTAACTAGGAACTATAAGCATGAGCTTAAACTTCCTGTCTGAAGTGTTGAAGGTAACCAGAAAGATGTTTTATATCTCAAAGATCAATTAAAAAAATATACCTGAAGGTCTAAGTTAGGCGCCATTTTATTATGTATTGGAAGATTGTTTAAGCATGTAACAGTTTTCATTCCTCAGTAACCTTCAAATCAGATTGTGAAATTTTGTATTATATTTGATTTCATTTTTGGCAACAAGATATGCATGGCAACTTTTGGTATCCATCATTTGCTAAAACTTGAAACTTATTCATTTTACATCCACTATTTCTATTCATGCACTGTTGACTAGTTGTTTGATATTATATATACTCTCTTATTTTGCGAAATACATCACTGGAAATGATCGGACTTCCTAACTTGTGATAGGTTTCGTGGCTTCTTTTGGAAGGCGGCTAGAATAGGTATGTTATTCAATAATCAATAAATGCCTTTGTTCATTATTAAGGATGCTGAATGCTTATAACACTTGTTGTCTGTCATTTCTTCTTTGACCTGTACTGAGTTTGGTTATAAAAATGTTTGATACTTGTCTACTAGATGAATATGTATTCAGTAACAATGGAAGAACAAAAATATTGTTGTTACTAACCAATTTATAATGTTTATGAAACTTATGCTTTAAACCCAAGTAATCCGATTCATAAGTTATAAAAAGTGTCACTTCTATAATATCATTATTTGCAATATCTGTTGAAATTTAAGAAATTTCAAGTCTTGTTGGATTTCAATGGCGTGAGCTTCTTGTCAGCCTTGTTTTGCAGATTTTACATAAACTCCCCTAAAAAAAAAGATAGATATTATATATACAGAAAAAACTAGTTCATAAACATTCTTCTAAGCGGTAGAACCACAAATATATTTTTTTCCCTTTCTTTCCATCAACATCGATAGTTAGAGCCAAAGTTTCACTATAAAGTTTCTTAATTAGCTCTCATATGACTTCTGTTTGTAATATGAATCAGATCTTACTTTTACACCAGTTTTTTCTTTTGCTAATAAGCGCATTTTCTCTGTTCAGGTGAACGCTTAAGCCCTTGGGTAGCTTTGGGATGCTTTCTCATGGGTATATCGATTATTGTTCTCTAGGAGATGGATTGTGTATTTTCAGCATGTTCTTTACTACGGGTGGGAGTTCTTTCTCTCTTCTGTAGAATACGACTTCTGGGGTTTCTTACGAATTTGCTGTAGTTGGGCTTTGATATTTGCTGGATGTTGTATGATAACTAATTTTTTTTTCATCAAATGGGGGATGCACAGTGATCTATTCTTGTTTTTAACATAACAGATATAATTCAATTGAGTTTTGATCATAGTCAATATATGAAACATGCATGCATGGTTGCTCCTTCGTCCTGGATAGATAACCTATTAAAAATGCTTTCTTTTATTTGTACTTTTGCAACAGTTTGAAATCTTAATTTCTTGGTTAACCTGATACTCGATTACATAGGGATCAATTGCAGTTAATCATCCTGAACAAATTTGAAGGTTAAAATTGTTATCCCTAACATTGCTCTTCCAATATATTGAAGGCATCACCAGTCTGCTAATTATTATCTCATAATCATATTTTGTGGTGTTTCAACAGTTGGAATATTCGAGTTATCATGTGCATAAATAATATAATCATTTTAGTAAGTGCAGTATATACATATATATGTGTGTAATGCGCGTGAATAATGTCACATAAAAATAAAGTAATTTTATGAATTTTTTTATCTAAATAAAATTATTATGAATAGAAGTTTGCATGCACATGTAAGCGAAAAGATCAATAAATAAAATGGCCTATTCAATTAAAATGATTAAAATAATATAAGAATATTTAAAATAAAAAATATATTACAAATTTTATTGGGCTTTTGCCCTAACAAGATTTTAGGAAGATTTAAAAATGTTAGTTATTAATTTGCTTAATTAGCTAGACCTAATATTGCTTAAAGTATAATATATATGTTAAGTTTAGTAATTAAATTTAAGCTTAAAAGTCGTGCAACAAAAAAATTAAATGAGCACTATGAAGGTTAATTATGGTAAATCGTGACTTATTTCATGGATAATTAAATTTAAATAAGTAGAAATATAAATTTTAAATAAATTATTTATTTTTAATTGTACATTTAAAATTTAATAATCTATAAGATATTACGATCACCTCTATTAGATATGTCATTTTTGTGAAAGCAGTATAGATTATGTTTTTTATATGAAAGCTAACCAAGTTTGACAAGGGTGCAATGCGAGTATATAATGATGAATGGAACAACATCAATGGTAGCAATTACAACTATTTTTCTTTTCGTTCACGGTTTGAAACCCAACGATAATTCGGGATTATTAGCATTCGACTAATTCGACATTCGGACGCGAACGAGTAAAGACATATAATTCTGACCAAATTGATAGCTCCGAAGCTCGAACTCGGAGCTATTAATTTTTCCGTCCCTCAACCCGAGATACAGACCCGCATAATCATACTTGCCAACCAACCTTGGTTACAACTATTTGAAGGTGGACTCTTCTCCTCGTTTGCTTTGCTTTGCTTTGCTGGTTGAAAACATATTTAGAGATCCCAATCTGTCCAACTCCCCGATTCTTCCGCTGCTCTCCTCCAAATAGCAAATGCCAGCCTCTCAGCCTCTCTCTCTCTCTCTCTCTCTCTCTCTCTCTCTCTCTCTCTCTCTCTCTCTCTCT
>LTAE01001248.1:46333-59192 GCA_001647135.1 Pontederia paniculata | reverse complement strand
ATATATATATATATATATATATATATATATATCACCATTTTGTTTTGGAAATTACCAAATCCTATTTGAACTATTGATAAAAGATATTCAAATATTTTTTTAAAAAGATTAGTTGATATTATTTAAATATCTAGTAACAACTTGATATTTGATTTTGTTTTCATAATAACATATTTTACATTTTAAGTAGATATTGTTTAAATATTTGTTTGTTTATCCAAATTTACATGGTATTTGACACTAAGCTTTTCTCATCGTACATTATTTTTCTTTTAAGGATTAACGAGGTTGTGATGCACTATTTATTAACATCCTATAAGCATATATTAATCATCAAATTTTAAATTTATAATTATAGTTCTTTATTAAAATTATTTATATTTGAATAATGTATATATGGATGATAGTATGATACAATTCTTTATATAAATAATTTTATCTACTATTGGTAAAATAAGATATTTTTAATATAATTAGTTAATATTATTTATTATGTCATAAATGCATGATATCTAATTTTAATTTTAGTATTATCATATCTTAAATTTTAAGTAAATGTCATTTATTTTGATATTTCTTAAGAACATTGTATTATTGTTATTAAACATTGTATTCTCAATAGAAGGAAATCAAATATTAAAAAAATCAATTAGATTCAACTCTTTTTGATGGGGGTGTAAGCAAAAGATCTAAAAAATCGATCTGTTGCGGAAAAATAAATTAAGTTTGTTGATATCCAAAAAGTTTTAGACGACTTTTAGATTCGGAAAGGCCAACGAAGAGTCGATAGATTTAGGTTGTGTTCTGCTTTTTCTTGGAGCTTTGGATGAAAGCATAACTTGCTTTTCTTAAAATGTTTGTTTGATAAAAGCTTTTTATTTGCTTTTATTCACAAAGCCAATAAACAAAAGTTGCTTTTATATGCTTTACTAAAAAGTTTCTCAACCCTCCTTTGAATAAAAGACCTTTTCATGAAAACACATCAACTTTTTTTAAAAATTTTGGATTCTCTCAAACATAGCCTTAAAATGAATGATTAATCATACAACTATTTTATCGTAAAATACATAAAAAAAGTATTTCACATTCATTAAATTATATATATATATAATGAATATATTACATATCTAAATAAATAACACTATAATAAATATTTTTAAGAGAGAGGAATTACTTCCACCTTATAAAAGTGCTATATTTTTAACATTGTGTTACCAGCAGCACCTTCTTTTTTTTCCCATTGAATATCTCCTAATATATATAAAATTACTCGATTTGCATATGAGATATATAAATATATGTCAAAACTCAAAAGGTTATATAAATATATAAATAATCATATTAAAATACTAAAATAGATTTTATTGTCAATTTATAAAATAACATTATCTAATAAGAATAAAATAAATAGAAAATAATGCCTCAAAAATCACCTGAAAAAATTGTTAAGATTTTCTAATTTTAAAATAGCTATTTGTAAAATGTTGAGTGATTTTTTTTGCTTGAATCAATTTTAGTTGCATTTTAAAAAATTCTGTTACATCAAATTTATTCTAAAATTTAGCGAGTTCTTAAATGTGTTTTATGAATCGCTTTTTTTAGAATCAGATTGATTTTTCAGGTTTTCCCTACCATCATTTGTATAAAAAAATAAGAAACAATTCATAAAAATAATAAAGGGAGTATTTTTTTTAATTAGAAAGTAATTTCGTAATTGAGAGATTAAGGAAAGTAATTTCCGGAAATTTCGAATTCAAACGATCAATTTATTCTGCCAAAGTTTTACTTGCAGAAGAAGAAGAAGAAAGCTTCAAGGGCGGCAAAAATGGCGATGAAGGCGTCGTTGAGCTTGGCGCCGCCGCCCCTTCCTCGTCGCTCTCTTTCGAGTGCTCCTCTCGGAAGTCTCTCCTCGCCGCCCGAACTCTTTCGACCTCGTTCCTCAGCTGCGGTCGTATATCGATTCCCCATTCATCTCTTCTTCTGTTGGCAATCTTATACATGTTTTGTGACGCCCGAGCTCATGCCTTTTGTTTTCAAAGTTTCTGAGATTTTTCCCTTGAATTTTCTGGGTTCTTGTGCCAATAGATTCTGTAAACATGGTTGAAGTTTCGGGCTTCTTTTGCATCTCTTGATGGCAATTTGAGGCTCTGAGTTTAAACTCCAGGTTCAACTACCAGAAGGAAGGAATGCAACCAATGTAGCAATTTGCTTCACTATCGAGTTAATGTATTTTCCCCCTGTTGAATCACTATGTTGTTGCCCTGCATATGAAAAATAATGATGCTTTACTTATTTCTTTTTTGTGCGTTTATCAAGTAGACGAGTCAGAGTTGGGAAAAAAATTGTGTTTCATTTGTTGAAAAATGTTGGTTCAGATGAGAATCAAGCTTTAAGAATTTAACCAAGGTCGGAAAAAAATGTTCTTTGTTTTACTTTTGTTACAAAAAAAACTCTCCTGTTGCTTTTTCTTCTAACATGAGGTAAGTGTCTCAGTTATGTTACATGGTTGTCCATTGCAGGATCTTTTAAAATGCAAACTTCTAATGTCACATTGAAATGCAGCCGACATGGAAGTGCTCTGGGTTCTTGGATGAACTTGTTTGATCACTTTGCTAGGATTCTCAAAACGGTGAGACCCGAGGATATGTTTTTCTTGTCGTGTCTATATTATTCAACACTATGTTTTGTGTCAATATAACTTGGCGGTGTTCTTGTTAACTTTTGTTCTGTTTAGTTCTATGCAAGTGCAATCTTGAGGCTCATGAAAGATCCAGGAAGGATATTAGAAGAAGCTATTCTTGAGATGGATACAGATTTGAAAAATATGACCGAGGCCACAACACAGGTAGTGTTTCTTGATTTTTTACTCTGAAATAAGGAGACATTTCTTCCATTACCTCTCAACATTATCTAGGAATCTACATTACCTAATAACAAGATTATTACTTGTTAAATTTTCAGTAATGTGCATTACCCTATTTACTATATATAAGTAATCTAGCTGCCAATTCAGATTATCATGTTTACTTATAAAAAAATGATTACTAGACAATATACATTTTATTTACCAAAATACCCTTTACAAATATTACAAATTGAAAACCATATTATTAAATTGAAACTTATAACTTAAATCATAAATTCACAAATTATTATATTAAGTAATTAGTACCTTTTAAAATAAAATGATATAATACAAATTATAATTATAATTATAATTAAAAATTATTATTATTATTTTAATGAATAATACTTATAATTAATAATAAGTTATATATTTTTATTCATACTACGATAATAGTAATATAGACATTGTTTAAATAATATTTATTATTCATTAATTTATTATTATAGTAGATTATTGTTATAATTATGTTGTGTGTTTTATTGTGTTATATTTTATTTATGAAAGGTTTAGAAGGCCGAATATGAAAACTAAATATAAGTAGGATTGCCACCTCGGTAATATGGAAAGATACCCCCTCTTAGGCAACCTAGATTATCAACATGCATTGCTACACAATCTAGATTGTTTAAAAAAAGTAAACATGGTATTATGATGAGCCCAAGTAATTTTAAGTTAGGACCGGAAAGGTTACCTGTGTAGGAGAATGCCTCCTAAGAAAAATGATGCTTGGCATTGAAAAGGACAAGACAAGTAGTAGAGTTTTGACATGTGTTATATTTCCTCCCATTAGATTATTATTTTAATTACATGTGCACCACACAATGATATGTGGAGTCGTGCTTAGTTGTTGCAAACTCTACAACTGATTTTTTTCCACTCCGTGAAAATTTTGAATAATTCAATGAGGATGAAGTGTTTCACTAATTTCTTTTACAGCATTTTTATTTAAAGTAAAACTTTCACGACAATTGTTGAAGAACTAATTTCTTTGTGATATGGCTGGAGTCCAAACGAATTGTAATTGCTAACTTCCATACATGCCATCTCTAATCTTGTTGAGCTTCGGATATCAACATGCCTGGCATTTTAAATTTGGATATCACCATGGTTATTTGAATTTCATATAGTACATGAGCTGGTATTAGTTCCTTTTATTTGGGGGACTTCTGTGGTTGTCATGCACTGGCGATCTATGTATTCTACAAGTCTACTTATCTATTTTGCTTGTTAGTAACTTCAGCATCTTTGATTGTTAGCAGTTGTTTCCTACTTTTAGTCTATGGATTGTCTCTTTATATTTGTAATATCTAGGCATTTCCTCACTAAATGAATATAGTGGTCTGTTCTTCTGTGTTTTTCTCAAACTGACTTTTCCCGTTCAGCTTCATATATTAGAAGACAAGCTTTCTCAATTTTTTTTCTCGATTGAACTCGTTGTAGAGAGATCCCATTGATAATTTCTCCATAATGGCAAGTTCTTTTGTTATTAAATGCCTTAGATGCACTAAATGTGCAATGCTCATGATACTCGTTGCAAATTTCATTCAGTGTGAAGAATCATATATTTTGACAGTTATGATGTTTTATATTTACTGCTATATAGGGTCATCTCTTGCTTTAGTACAGTTAACCTACCAAACTATATTTTCATTTCTTTTATATAGATGATCTTGGATTGCTCTCAAATATGGTTTGGGTGATGTATTTATGCATTCAAAATTATATGCTTATATTTGATTGCAAAAGACTGCGTGTTTATACCAACAAGGAGTTCCTCAGAACAGGAACCACCCCAGAAGCCATATGCTAAGTAATTGCCTATATCTATTTAGGGTTCCACTTCTCTGGTACTGTGAAGCCAGGAGCCCTAGAGTGCATAGAGGGGAACCAATCATTTTGCTATGGCTTGTTTGGTCTCATGAGTAATCAACGCAAATGGGTATAATAATTTTCTGAAAGGATTTCCTGTATCCTTTATTTTAGGGGTCTGTGTTTATGGAAACTATACGCTTCTATAGAAATTGTATTACCTATGTTCTTTTTTTTATTTTTAAGGTATTAGTATCCCAGAAACTGCTTCAGAACAAATATGAAGCTGCTCAGCAACAATCTGATAAATGGTATGTTTGTTTAGAAGAGAAGATATTCCCCTTAATATGTTTTTAAATTCTGATTTCTAAGTTTTGGTCAAATGCAGGTACAGAAAGGCACAGCTTGCTCTTTCAAAAGGAGATGATGAGCTTGCATGTCAAACACTCAAGAGGCGTAAATTTTATGCTGTAGGTATTCCCTGGAAAAGGTTTTGTTGATAGTGTTCATTCTTGTTTATGTTCTTTCTTTTTTAGGATTAGAAGGACGATCAGCAAGGTGGTAGTCATATAATGCCACTTTATAGAAAAATGGTATGGTCTTCAAATTTAGTGAATCGTCGCTTCACATTTTCTTTGGGTTGCCCCCACAGTATCCGGGGTTAGTAGCTCCGACTAATTTGTATCACCCAAGGTCGGACACGTGACTATGATGGGTGAGGCTCCTAACAAAAAAATTATGCATCTAGAGGACTCGAACTCGAGACCTCCTTAAGTTAGGAGGAGCTCCTTACTACTCCACCCCAACTCCCGTTGGTGTAACTTCATGTTTTAATCTCTTGATGAAATCACCATCAAGTTTCTTGTCAGTTTTGATTATTGACCTTAATTAACTGATAGCTAATGTAATGATTGCTGCTTCACGTCGTTTGTTTTTGAAAATTTTGATTCACCTTTTGGGCACAACTCACACCTTTTTCATCCTCTCTTTCACTCTTTGCAAACAAATTTATTTCATAATATTGTGAAATTTGGATTGTTGGAATATGAAAAAGTGTTCTCACAAAATTCAGAAGTTCTTTTTACATTGTGACTGGCTGCTAGGAGATTTGATTGTAAAGAGCAATTTACTTTGGCCATCCTTTACCGGCATATTATACTTTATTTAATATTGTACTTTTCTTTGTCCATTTCTTGATAATTGTTTCTTTTATTGGAGGGCAAAAGTGAAAATGTTGACAGTTGTTTTTTTATTTTGCTTATATAAACTTTCGTAATTACTGTATTATTCTTCAACATACTAGTGGATTTTCCATTGTGTTTCCTGTTAGACATGTGAAAATCATTGTTAGTCACTTAATGTATCCACTAAAAGATTAGAGGAGTTTAATATCATTCATCTACATAGTTCAACAGTTGATGAAAAGTATGTCTGCAATATATTAAAATGTCTATACAAAATACAAGATTTCAAAGAATGTATTATTTAATATTCTTTTGTTATATTATTGTTAACTTGCAAGTCTTATGTATGCAGATTGCGTTCTGTTATTTGAATATTATCCAGTAGGAAAATATCAAAGGACCTGATTCTCTAACTGAATAACGAATTTCAGGACGATGCTGCCTCTTTAAAGGCTCAACTTGATCAGCAGAAGAGTGTGGTTGACAATCTTGTTTTAAATTCCAAGGTATCTAATGCACATGCTTAGCTCAGAATTTTTGTTCCCTAGGTTGTTGGCTGCTTCGGTTGTTGAAAAGTAGATATATGATAAGTTATTTTTGTTAACTTCTTTAGGTGAATTTTTTTTAGAACGTCTTTAGGTGAGAATTTGCTTGAACAGGCTCAAGATTGATCTGTCAGTGAGTTGCTTCTACTTCCTTGGTTGGGTTGAGATATTTGGGACCAAATTCTCAACTTCAAATACTTAATTGGGTTCTTGGTTTTCAGTGGTCATTATCCAACTTCTTTAGTCCTTGTGGAAAATGTTTTTTTTAAAGGTCCTTGTGGAAAATGTTAAGAGCATTTAAAAGGAATGTGCAGTGTTTAAATTGCTCACATGGGTAAACAAGACGCGAAATAACATATCTAATAATATAATGCTCAGAAAGATGGAAATTATTATCAGTTTCGAAGTTTTTGTCGTGACTAACTCAAGTGAAGAATCAAGTTTCATTCCTAGAAAAAGAATCAAGTCCCTTTGCAAATTGGTCGTTTAACATTACATTCTCTAAAATAAGAGTTGATTGTTTAATAATATTATTCAAACGGAATTGCTAGAATTGTATGGTTTAACTATATTTTTTTTAGTTGTATGCCTTAAATGTGTTTCTGATATTTTAAATGGTGATAATTTATTTGGCTTTCACCATATTCATTTTTCTGAGGAAATGAGGCTTTTTTAATATGGTAGTTGCTTATGCATCCGATGAATGATTATATCATCTTATCTTCATTTATTCTTTAGCTTTTGGAGCGCAAGGTACAGGAGGCCAGGTTGAAGAAAGACACACTAAAAGCTCGTGCTCAATCAGCCAAGTATTTTTCTTGATGGTTCTATCACTATGTTATTGAAGGCAATTTATTTCCTGTGTTCTTTTATCTTGTTGAGTGGTGCAATATTTGTTTCTTTTTGTCCTAGGATTGCAACAAAAGTCATTGACTTGTTGAGAAACGTTAATATGGATACTCTTTCGGCATTTGAAAAGATGGAGGAAAAAGGTAAATGTTTTTTTATGTTGTTTTTACTTATACATGATAATTTTTTAGCATAGTTGAAATGAGTTTCAGCTTTAAATTGTTCATGCCACAAGCATATCAGAGTTACGAAGATAAATTGAACACACAAATTTTAGCTTATTTGTGACTTAAATGCATGCTGAACATCTTTTGGAAAAGTGCTTAGCAAGAGCAAACTGATTGCATTCCCAAAGACTTGATTTTCTGTGTTTTGACTACCTTAGAAGCTTTTCTGGTTTACCAAGAGAGAACAGAGCACTTTCTTGTTGTTTTTAGGCGGATCATTTCCTTTTCTGTTTTCTTTCTTGAGCGGATCCTTTCTTTTTGTTTTTCCTATTAATTACAAGTTATTTGGAGATCGAAATCACTGGGGATATTACTTCAAAAGTTTAACTGGTCAGGATAAATCTTCCATATGGATGTGGTGCTATATATACTTTGGTAGATGCCATCAAAAGCGATTGTTGCTACTGGCGGCCTTCGAAATTGTTAATTTCTCATCATGGAAATCGTTAGGTTAGGTAGTTTTGGCTCGAATTGAACTTAATAATTTTAAGTTTATGGTCGATGATGGGTGTTACTAATTACAGGAATATATTTCTAGGAGTTTGATATTTTTAGCATATTGCATTTTCATCGTTTCTCCTGTTTAGGTTCAGTAGGATAATGTAGTGTGTCAAATATCATGCATGAATGTATTTTTTTATTTGAGTTACTAGTATTTGTGCATTCTGAGGGGTCATTATCTCCATCTTTTAGTTAAACTTTTGGATGCTCTGACTTTAATTTTCCAACAGTTCTGACTATGGAGTTGCAAGCAGAATCTCTATATCAGTTAACAACTGATGATCTTGAAAGAAAGGTAATGATGGTTTAGAAGCCAACTCAAGTTTGTTAGCTGCATGTTACATTTTTAACTGAGATGACCATGTTCATGTTTTGTAGTTTGCTATGCTTGAGGGCACATCAGTTTATGATGATCTTGCTAAGTTGAAGACGGAAATCTCAGGGAGCTCACTGGTATGCTTCATCATCTGCTTTTATGTTTTCTATGAACATGTTATATAGTAAGATAACATCAAGACATTGTGAAACACATCCTCCTTCTTGATCATTAATATTGTATACAGGAATTCCTTTTAGTCGTGTGGTTTTTTTAGGTCAACATGCATATTTTCATCACCTTTCATGACATTTTCCTTTGTTCTTCTTATAAGCATTAGGAGCTGATTTATGCTGAAACTGAAGTTATTTGGCCTTAGAAATATCTGTTTACCCCTCTAAAGTATTTTCAGTAAGCTGTTTGTTGTTCAGTGCCCAACACAGGCAATTTTGGAAGCTGAAAGTAATCTTGTGGTAGAAAACAGACACTACCACTTGCCCCCTGCTGCTTTATGCCTTTTTCCTGCAGAACGAGGATCTCTTACCCCGAGCACTGTACAGATGGCCGAATCAAGAAGAAAAGGGAAGAATCAAAGGCTTCTAAAGAAGGGAAGATCAAGGAATTTGTTGGTGCAGAGAAGAAAACCCTAAAGAGAAGACTGGAGAGGGAAGGAATCATCTGAGAAGCTTCTTTTTTGCTTTCTTCTATCAACTGACCTGTGCGAATTTTCTGAATGGTTAATTCTATGTTTTTGTATCCAAGGAGATTTATGTCATGGATGCTTTAATTTCATCCAACTAATGTTTAGCTAATCTCCTATAATTCTCACGATTGATTGTAATCTGGATGAACTTTATACGAGGAACAACATCTGAATCTGTAATATATATTTCTTTCATCTGTCTGAAGTTTCAGTGAGTTTTTTCTTATTTCTTATTGTAGAGTGAACTTATGTCACATGCAGCTGGTTTTTGTGTTTTAGAGGCTGAAATGGTGACTGGCCTCGGACGTAGTTTAGTCCATAGCTTGCTTCAAGTTAATCGGTGATGCATTGTTCATTTTCTTTTCTGTTTTCATTTTTTTAGAATGGATTTGTAACATGTTTTATTCGAAGAGCTGGGAAGCCAGCCAGCTGGGTTGTTGCTTGCTCTACCTTCTGAAAATCAACAATGGTTCCTGGCTTTTTATGCAGCTGGGGGCATCTTCCTACACATTGAGTTGTACAGGAAGAGCTAAACTTGGTGACGTGTGCGTCTGTGTTCCTGAAGTAGATAGGTCAATGAGTAGCATTGCTCATGTACAAACTTGAGTTTACTTTTGGTGTTTCATCCAGAATTGAGAGTACATATGAAACCATTTTAGCCAAAAGAGAAACCAAGATGTGAGAGATTTTGCTAAGAAATATCTCTTTTGTGTTGTCTTCAATCTGAGCAGGTGACTTATGTGATGCGAGTCATTTTGTTAATCTGCTATAACTTAAAGTTATTGTGTGTATATATAATGATGAGAATTAAATCCGAGCGCTTTTGATCCACGAGTTAAGGAGTGAGTTATTGCATCCCACTTTTATTAAATAGTGTTGTTGATGTTAATATCATTTAATTTAATATAATTATAATTCAAAATATAAATGATTATAATTAAAAATTCGGTGATGATTATATTTATAAAAGTTATTTTTTTATTTGGATAGATGTAAATAAAATTTTAGAAAGTGAATTATGTTTTTTTGGTTGAAATTAAGAATTTGATGTAAATACTTATTAGAATAAAAATATTATTATGTACTAATAATCAAATAATTATTTAACTATATGTATATGAATAGTATATATTATTTTAATTTATTAAAATAATTTTTTTATTTAAATATTTTTTATTTTAATATCTATTTTTTATCAATATATTTCTACTGGGAAGAGCCGCTTCTTTTTTGCTAGGGGGAAATATTCTTATTTACTATAATAATATTACTAATTTAGATTAATTTAATTTAACAATTTTATTTATGTTATTTGGATATATGCAATTTGAACTTGGAATGTGAATCATTATGTTTGAGTATTATTTGGAGTATCAAATAATTATTTTTATATTTTATTTATTAAATAAGTTTAAATATATTATTAAATACAAAATTTTTATATTCAGACTTTTATAGATTTAATAAACTTATTAAATATATATTATATAATTATATTATCTCTTAGTTATATATTTAAGTGCGTAATAATGTTTCTGCTATATTTTCTCTCTCCTTATTATTCTGTGGACCTCACTCATTCTTATTCTAGTTCACGTGTAGTCAACTTTTTCATGTGCTGTAATTAAATGCAGGAATTATATTTACTTAAAAAAATTGCAATGAAAAAATAATTATAGTGAAAGTTTTTACCTTACTGCAAAATACAACGTACCAAACTAATTAATTTCATAATTGCTTTTCTTAGGACGCTAACATACTTTATTTCATTATGCATCATGGTGTGCACAATAGAATGTTAGCATGAAGATTATAATGGCTTCCGCAGCAAGTTTGGCATGTCCACTAAATTGGCAGCATGCATGCTCTTTTTACCTTTCTTTTGTTGGTATAAGCCTTCGGTAATGAATTCATATTGGAAACAAAAGAACACTTCTCCAAATTAGATTCTGCGATATTTCATTCCAAATATTCCATTTACTCTTTCATGAATTGGCACAACTCTATTTCAAAATAGAGTGTTACTAACTCAATTCAATCTTGCCCCTAGATCCCTGCATTTGATTATGGGCCTTTGTTATTTTTCCACGTCAAGTTCCTTCATCTTAGGTACGACAAATAATAATTATTTGTACCAAGAAAAACTTAGATTTTTTTTTATTATATAAGAAGGTCACTGACCTAATATAAGAAATAGAAACAAATTACATTTTAAATATGACTTGAAATAGAAACAAATTACATCTTAAATAGGACTTGAATCTTTGATCTTTATAAGAGGTAGCAAGGTGTCAACTACTCTATTAAGAATTGATTGATTTAGATCAAATTTTTGAATGTAAAAAAATATCATATTATCAACATCATTCATTATAGTCAAATATTCGATTCGGGACATTGCAGATTAATCGAAACTAATAATCTCGAATATTATCAAGAGCATATTATTATTATTATTATTATTATTATTATTATTATTATTATTATTATTATTATTATTTGTGCACCCCACCTCTACAGCTACCACTAGTAATAGTGCATGGTCTACTGCTACTAGTAGTAGTACGAGTGTTGTGTGAGAATAGCAATTCTATGTGCCTTGTGGTGCAGCATCAGGGGCGCAGTGTGATCAAGTTGCATGTATGTGTTGGTTGGTTGGTTGGAGTCATGTACAATTCAGCAGCACTTGACCATCTAATTAGAACCCATGGTTGCCATCCTCTTTTTAACTCATTGTGGCATTCCATGGATGCTACGTTGTGAGATTTTGTGCTTGCTTATAATTGTCGCAAAGGTATATGAATTCTTGGAATGTGCAAACTTTGGACCTCCTCCCCCCATTTCGAGGACGCATTCAAGTCTCTCAATTGTAGGGGCAACCATAAACCTTTTATTTTATTAAAACCAATTAATTCCAAGAATTAATGCTCATGATTTATTCCCGAAGATATTATTAGAAGAGAGGTTAGTTTCTAATAATTTACATTCTTAATTAATATTTTTTTTAAAGCGCGAAATAAAAGAATGCAGTGTTTAATGTTATTTACTCTTTTATGCCTTAAATTGCAACTTAATTATTGATAATTTCCGTAGTTCTTTATGTGTTTCAACGTATTTCATTAAGTTTCCAAATCCAAAGGAAAATTAAGATATTAATAGTTTGAAATAGGATATAAACAAATTCCTATATCCCTAGCTATTAATTATATCTAACTTAATTAGAATATGCGTTTAATGGATACCATGAAGTAGCCTAACAAATTAACATTTTCAAATATTTGGTTGCGCATTGGATGTATGACTGAAATGGCACTTGATAGACAAAGTTATGCGCATACACGAGATTAGTAAGTGTATTAAGTACTATATTATTGATATTATATTAAATATATTATAATAATTATATTTTAGATATATAATCTTAAAACTATTCACATATAAATAATGTATATATGGATGGCATAATTTTTTATATGAATAATTTTGATAATAGATCATAATCATAAATTTAAAATCGAATACTAAACATATATTAGATATGATGTTAATAAAGTAATGCATTTATTTTTCCTATATATTGGTTATTCAGAGATATATATCATGTAAATTTTAGAAGAAATACCTTTGTCCTACAGCAATATGTAGGCAAAGGAATTTTTCTTCTGAACAAGGAACAATAAGAATATTGTCATTTGAGAAACATGCACCTAACTTTCTGACCTTTGTCATGAAACAAGATAACTAAACCTCTCTCTCTCTCTCTCTCTCTCTCTCTCTCTCTATATATATATATATATATATATATATATATATATAT